>JBAMAX010003607.1:0-133070 GCA_037043745.1 Chymomyza amoena | reverse complement strand
TTTTATTCAACGTAGTTGCTTTCGATTGCGATATACCGATTATAGCGATCTTCCAACTTTTCGATACCATTGTTTTTATACGATTTCTTACTAGCCTTAAAATGGCGACCACCTCTTCATTGGAGCTAAACCTCTTTCCAGCGATCATTCTCTTGAGGTCTGAGAACAGGAAAAAATCGCTGCGGGCCAGATCTGGAGAATACGGTGGATGCAGAAGCAATTCGAAGCCACATTTATTCAATTTTGCTATCGTTTTCATTAATTTGCGACAGCATTTTATTCTTCTTTAAATGGGGTCGTTTTAAAGCGATTTCGTCCTTCAAACGCTTCAATAACGCTATATAAAAGTCCGCTGGTTATGGTCTTACGCTTTTCGAGGTAATCGATGAAAATTATACCGTATGCATCCCAAAATACCGATGTCATGACCTTGCCAGCAGACTGTTGCGGTTGGACTCTGGAGTGTAGTGATGGAGAAATGTTTCATCCAGTGCGACATATCGACGGAAAAACTCGTTTTTATTACGGTTGAAAATGGCTAACCAACGCATACGATGACTATTGACCAGGCAGACGTAAGACACCTTAGCCTTATCCATAGTTTGTTAGTTTTTATTTAGTAAATGCTTATAATTCACACCTAGTTGAATGCTTTAGAGTCAGCAAAAGACATATTTTACACTTGTGTGCATACAGTTCACAACTCATTTAAGCATTAAGTGCCATAAATGCCAATTTAAATAAATATATTTTATATAAGCTTTTTATTTTTATATATTTGTATTTTCATATTTTATAGAATTACGATAAGGATATATTTTTTAGCAACTTTAACGAAGTTACTTCTTTTTTTTTAAACTTATTTACAATATTTTTTGCAACGGAGTCTCATATTTTATGTTATTAAAAATACAAAAAATTAACGTTCAAAAGCTAAAATTATAATCTCGTCCTCTGTCATCCTCGCCTTCATAATTTATTTGATTGCTGTGGCCGCTAGATGGCGCGAACAAGTTTTTGCTTATTTGCTTTCACAATAATTATAAATGCCATTTAAACATTGTAAAGGTAATATTTAAAGGTTTAAAAAAGAAGTGTTAGGAAACTACGTTCATTCTTGTCTTAAGGAATTCTTCACGCTACTCCTAAAAACACGAACTGCTTGCATCTCTAATAAATATAAGACACCCAAACTAACTCCGCGTGGTATTAATGTCTCGGTTTTAGGCGCACAAATTAAAAATAGACAACATCCAGGGAGTGACAGCTAACTTCTTCTAACCATAGCTAACTTGGTACTAGACAACACTCGAAATGGCATTGTCTTCATTGTGGCAATTGTCACTGACAAACCGAATGAGACCCATTCCACCCACTTGCACACACCCAGACACATATTCACATTCATTCGCATTCACACAATCATAGTATGGCATGTGCCATTCACACAAAGTATTTTGCTATTTATTGCAAAACGTGCTCGAGCTTGGAACCGACTTGTCTCATCTTGTCTTGCCTGTCAGTGTCAATGTCTGTCTAATGAACTCGCACAAAATGCGCCTAAAAGCCATAACCCGAATGCGCCCCTGAACACCCTAATTGCGAAGGAGTGAATGTGTTGGAGTGAGGAGTGTGAGTGAGTGCGTCCTGCTTTGTCACATTAATTTGCTTATTTTGTAATATATTTTCCATGTTATTATTATTGTTGCATTTTGTACCATGCTAATCTGCTTTTAATTAAAAGCAAAAACACGCGAATTCTTGCAAAATCTCTAAGCAGCTTTATTTCCGCTTTCTTGCCGCTCTTTCTATTTAGCTACTAATTGTCTTTTGTTGTCCCACTGCTTTATCACGTGCTCTTCCTTCCTTCCTTCCATCCTCTATAAAACCTGACATTTGTTTTGCCAAATCTGTTACATGCTTATTTACATGTGTAGCGGTATGCCACAAACAAAAGCTGAGGGGATTCCAGAGGGTTTACGTAGAAAATCTTATGTATAGCCCTTGCCAGTAATTACGACAATAGAATCACTTGGCATGAAGCGAATAAGTGAAAGATTGAACGAATGAAGATGGCTTTCCAGGAAGTTAGCTGGGTTAATCATAACACAAACAGTAGACACCACAGCAAGCTAATTAAAATCGGAATATGGGTAAAATAACATCAATTAGGCGAAAAAACAAGTCGGGCTTTAAATTAGGAGCATGATTTGGGGGTCATGGCCAACTAAAGGTTAACCGAACTTTAAGGCTATATCCAATCATTCAACTTAATTTCATAATGTCTGCAGATTCGGGTGGATCAAATTTTTTCGGTATAAAGACTTTCAACGATTTTGATTCGCTTGGGTCAATCTTCAAGCAAGTTTGCCCAAGAAAATAATGGGTCTAAAATGAATTTCGCACCGCCCACATTTTTAAAATAGATTCTAATCAAAATATTTAAAAATCATCTTGGATTTTCCACTAAGAAGGCGAAAAAAAAGTTATTTCCCCTGTAGCCAAATGTGTATTTGGGAGATTTTGGGTTCCAGAAATCCATTTTTGGCACCCAAATTAATTTTGGACCCATAGGCATAGTTGCTTAAAATGACCTAAAAAATCAAAATCGCAGAGAAAACCATAAATTGATCCGCCATACTGTTGAGACAAATTTGCTTGGAAGAGAATCTCTGTATCATTTTTATGACGTCATTATTAAAGGGTATTTTTATAAGTAGGGCCTGGACTTCAAACTCAGAAAAATTAATGTAACGATACCAAATATGGTATAATCCAACAATTTGCAAAATGGGTAATAAGTGCACCTTGTGAAACTTCGATTACGGCCAAGCCTATACAAGTCGCAGCTGCCTTGGGAGTTTTCGAGAGGAAAGTACTGCGCAAAGTCTTTGGTCCTATTCGAGTTGGCGATGACTACCGCATCCGCACCAACCAGGAGCTCTATGAGCTCTTCAACGACATGGACGTTGCTCAGCGTATCAACATCCAGCGGCTTCGCTGGCTCGGACATGTCGTTAGGATGGACGAGGATGCTCCAGTTAAACGTGTGTTCGATGCGGTAGTCAGCGGCCGTCGGCGGAGAGGACGACCGTGTCTGCGTTGGAAAGACCAAGTGGAAGGGGCCCTGTCTTCGCTCGGTGTGACCAACTGGAGAAGGCGCGTACAATGCAGAGGCGCCTGGAGAGACGTTTTAAGGCAGGCAGTAACCCGGTAATCGGGTTGGTATGGCCACATAAGAAGAAGAATAAAGTCATGAAATAATCCCAAAAAATAATTCCATTTCTTTGATTGAACTGTCTTCCTTATGATTTATATTTGTTAGAGTGCCATAATAAGTTCATTTTTAAAATCGACAGTTTCACATGTCCTTATCAAAATATATGATATAATATTACGCCTATCCCCTGCTAAGGATAAGACTGCAAGGACAAAAAACCCCCACTGGCTCTGAGATAATTCCCAAAAAGTGAATACAATTTTTTTTTCGATTTAAAGTATTGTGTTCAACGATGTTTTTACTTGGTGTTTGGGAACGCAGAGTCCGAATTTGGTTCTGGGATCACCTCAAACATACCTCTTTGTTACACTTTCTAATAGATTCGATACTCAAAAAGTCCTTAAACTTCAAAATTCTGAGATAACCGCATAAATATCTCTTTGAACTTTAAGCATTTCAAAAATTCTTAAACTTTTCAGGAGTTTTTTTTCTTTGATGATTTTGGGATCAGTGAATTCTGATTCAAATTCAGATTCAGTCAATACAAATCGAACACGTCACGGTTTAAAAAAGAGTGCCTCATAATAAGCCTTAATAACTCGATTTTAGAATTTTTTTTCGGTTATTTTAGAGCCCATAAGTGTTATAGTTCTTGACCTTGAATCCGGTATTCAAATCGCCTTGAACTTCAGAGTCTAGGATGGCCTAAAAAATATTTCTTTTTTGACCTTTTTTAACATTTTTTTCGAGACTAACCTTTTTGATGATGTTTTCGGGATTTATGAATCTGAATCAGGTTGTGAGTGCCTTCAAAACAACAAGTTTTTTGTTGGATTTTTTTAGGTTATTACAGAAACCTAAAGATATGCTGTTTTTGGATCTAGGATTTAGATTCAGCATCTTTATGGGCTGTCCAGTCTCATGTAAGCTTTCCACCACTTTTTTCGAAGGCCTGTATTATTTACCATAAACCAAAATCGCAGTAAAATGGTATTGCAAAAAATATAAAGACTTCGAGAGAACCTGACACATGGGTCGAAGCGCAAATATTTATCTTCAAACCTTAAATTCCCAGACCCAAAATTTCTAACATTGAGAACGGAACCCAGTATTTTCTTATGCCATGTTAGACTTAAAAAATACTAAGCTTCTCATTACTTGATTCGAAGTTATATCAACTCGAAATGTTTTAAGATCAATAGCGATATAGAAAAATACATCATCTCTTTAAAGATAACTTATGTTTTCTCTAATATTAGTAACTTCCACTATCACCACAGCTATCCACTTTTATCTGCTGCTAAAGGTCTTTCTCGTGATTGTTCCTAAGTTCTCGCCACTCGAGTTTATTTATAAACAGTTTTTTTGATAACACGTAAAGCTTCAAATAACCCTGCACAACTTCTTTATACATTCACGTTTAATAAATAACATTTTTTATAAAGAATAATTATGCAATTATACACTCCAAAATTTAAAAAAAAAATTGCTCACCGCACAAAGACAAAATTTGCATTAAAAATTTTATCGTATGAAATTAATATGCGTTTTTTTTTCTCATAAAAAAAGGTCAACCAATTAAGTTTGTCGCTTATTTTAATTCAAAAACGAACCCAGTTCTCAACTATCTATGCTCACTTGTCACTCTATGCAATTGAGAATTAATTACCCAACTTAACCCCAAATCAATCAATCTTAAAAAAACAGCTACAACTATTAATAAATCCACAAGCGACACATAAAATATGTCAAAAAAACAATTAATTAAAAATTTATAAAATAAACTAAAGGCTGAACCACAATAAAAAATGCCACAACAACAACAACAATAAAAAGATATTTTTTATTTAACAAAAGCTATAAAAAAATTTCCCCAACAAAATCCTTGAAATGAAAAACATGAAAAATGCGTCAAGGCATAAACAAAAATTATCATTCATAATAATTTGTACAAACAATGCGATTGTTGTTTTTTGGGGGGGAGATGTGAAGTGGTAGATGCTATTACCAGGGTGAGGGAGTATGTGGAGAAGTTGGGAAGCCAATATATGGCCTAGGTAAACAAAGTGAGTATAAGAGAAAACAATTTAAATAGGGTGGCGTAAAAAATGTTTTCCTATTTGTTTCTATAGTGGCGTAGATGGTATTTTTTATACGGGGGTTGAGAATTGTAGTCCTTTTTTCAATCCGTAACGTTTCAGATATTTTTGCTTTTATCGATAACTTTTTAGATATTTCTTACGCAAGATAACTGAAATAGGCTTTTGGAAAAATTGCGGCATTTTTAAATTGTAAATTATTATGGAAAATTGTTTACAACTAACTAAGAAGCAAAATTGCTCAAAACAAAGTTTTGCATATAGTGTCTGCCTATCGGAACTCTTTTCGATAAGTTCTCATATTTCTCTAGCTGTAATTAATTATTGAGTACACGTATTTGGCAGCACTAAAAATGTGAAATCAAAACTAACCCGAATATCGATATCGATGTTTCGATAACAAGATTTTATGCAACTCTATAAGTATTCGGTATTTGTGTATTTTTTCGTCTATATAAAGCGAGAGTTCATTAGAACGATTTCATTTCATTTTTGTTAGCTGAGCGTAGAGGTTGAACAATATTAATTTTAATTTATTTTTTTCAATAATTTGTTTGTGACAGAATTTGTAGCTTTTTTTAATGTAATTAAACAAAATGTATTTATTTTTTTATATTTCTTTAATAAATGGAAGTTACATGTAGCAAATAGTGAGTGTTGTGAACTGTGTCTTTTATTGAACTTGGTTTAAATGTTGATATGGGCTTAAAAAAAATGTTATCACGAAATTGTTTAGTTTTCTTTTATTTCTTAAATGCGCTCAGAAACGCACTTGAAGATTCTCTTTCATAACAATTTATGAACCATAAAGTATTTTGAAATGGTCTGCGAAGACTTCTTCAGCAATAAGCAAAAAAATATAGATTACGACTAGCGCTTAGTTACTCCAAGAAATCATTGTTTTGTTTACGATATTTTTATTAACAAACGGCCCCACAAAAAAGTGGGGCACTACGAATAGAAGATCTTTTCTACCATATATGAATGCAAACCATTTTCTGTGTTTTGTATGAAAAGACGAAACTTTGGATATAAAATTAGTTTTGAGTCCAATTTTGGTTTTTATCCCAAATATTAATATTAAAATATAAAATTTTTATTTTTAATTTTGTGGGTTTTTTTTTTAATTAACAAAATGTTGCGAAAAATTAAAATGGCCCATAAAGTCAAAATCACTGAGAACCGCAGAACATTTTTACAGCCCCATACAAAATGATCCGCCATAATGTATACTTTATGGGGTATACCAATGTTACTTGAAAGCGGATAGTTGCACATCTTTCAGTTACTGAGGTGAACCCAGGGAAACGACTGCTCTCCTTTTAACACAAAACCGCAACTGAATTCATGGCTCTTCATCCGATAGCTGTCGTTGAGGTCAAAATCTTAAAGCCGAATATATCAGCTCTAAAATTTTGGAAATTGTCCTCAAATGGTATAGAGGTACCATACCTTTTAAGATTAGGGAGCGAACGTTCCTGGATCATAGTTCGTTAGTCATATTTCGCTATTTACTGATGTTATCTGCAACCTTGGGAAGAGTCGTCAAAGAGGCAACTTTTAGAAATTATTTTTTTGTGTGATGTTTCTTAAGCAGTATAAAGGTTTCAGATCTTCGAGCTTCGTGTAGATTCGCTTACCTAACCCTTGACGGCAAGTTCTGAGTAGAGATGCTTAAGCATACCCGTTGCTATAAAAAAAGTTCACGGTATACATCGTTAATAGTTACGACAACTGCTAAAATACCGAATTTTCTTAAAGAAATCGAATTGTCAACATATTTCAAACCATAAGCCCAAATTTCGAGATCAAGCGGATCCTTTGAAAGAAGCTACAGCCTCCAGATCGTAAACCAGTGGTTGGCAAAACTCATACAAACAAACATTTCTTTGAGTGTGTGCGCAACGCAGTTAGAAAAAAATTACTTGAGAACAAGAACCGAAATCCAGCAAAACCGAAAGAGAGACTCCACTTACTTGGAACGTGTATGAGCCAGCGGCGCTGCTGCAGTTCCTGCGATTTATGTAAAGTGAGAGACTGCCCACTATCATCGGGCGTTGCAAGCGAGATGTTATTGCTGCATTTTCCGCAATAGAAAAGGAGTCAGCGAAAGTGGGTCTAGCGGTTAACGAGGGAAAGACGAAGTATATGCTGTCTACTTTTGAAGTGGTCAAGGATTTCACGTACCTTGGCACCGCCGTTAACACTGAAAATTACATCAGCCTGGAAATAAGGCGGAGAATTACATTTGCCAATAGGTGTTACTATGGTCTCAGTAAGCAGATGTGCAGCAGAGACCTCTCTCGACCAACCAAAGTAACACTCTACAAGACGCTCATCTTGCCCGTGCTCTTATACGGCGCAGATGCATGGGTTGTGTCACGGACAGATGCAGCTGCTCTTGGGGTGTTTGAGAGGAAAATTCTACGCAAAATCTTCGGTCCCATACGTTTTGAGGAAGGCTATCGCATACGGATGAACCACGAGCTGTACGAGCTCTACGACGACATGGATGTTGAGCAGCGTATCACAATACAACGTCTGCGCTGGCTCGGCCATGTCGTACGTATGGATAATGATGCTTCAGCGAAAAAGGTATTCGAAGCGAAAGCCGACGAAGGAAGACGGAGAGGACGACCACGACTCCGATGGAGAGATCAAGTGGAGGAGAACCTATCCTCCCTTGGTATTTCTAATTGGAGAAGGCACGCGCAAAGCAGAGGCGCCTGGCGAGAGCTGCTGAGGTCGGCCGTAACCCGAGAGCGGATTGTAAGGGCCATACGATGATGATGACTGCCCACCACTTATGTAGACTCATAAAACCTTAGACCATTTAGCTGTACATAATATCAAATAAATTAAAAAAAGTATCGCAGTACAGTTCTCCCAAATAATAAAATTATTAATGACCACTCACATTGAGAATTTCTTCAATCCTCATTTGCATTGATGCAAATAGTTAAATTTTTTCCACGGAAAAGTCTGTGGAGCATATTCCACTATAGGGCACTGCCTGGACCGTTTCAACAGTAAACTGATACCCCATAGGCCTCCCCTTTCTACGTCACTGTTTCAGACAATTATAAAACAACAACAATTATAAAAGAAATAATTTTATTTTAAATAACAGAGAGAGATAGAGTCAGATACAATGGCAGACTGCGCGGCATGCAACGGTGGCTCTGAGGCATGTAAAAATAAAGCTGAACAATGCTGATAATGTTCTTGCCAACAACACATGTTTACAACAACCACAGTGGCAATAACAACAATACAAGTAACACCAGCTGGCAACAGACGCCGCGGTACATGCTCCAGAACAAGAGCTCTGAGGGGACTCCCATCCATTCTCCCCCCTACCATTTGTCTCTGCACACATTTCGATCAATAAACAAACGTGAAAATATGACAAACAAATTAATAATAATAATAAAAATGCAACTTAAAATGTATGGGAGACAATGACAAAATATTATAAATGATGCATGTTGTTGACGTTGTTGGGACGGACGCCACCCCACACCCCCTAACCAACACTGACAATGACAATGAAAAGGGGCAGACATGGACAGCTAAATTTAGGCGGCGCCTCCGCTTCGTACCACACTACATGGCAACATAATTGTCACAATTTGGTTGCACACAAATGATCTAGGAAATGATGTGTGTACTGCAGCAAATTTAATGTGTCCCGCGTCGAAATCCGCTGCGGCTCCACAAAAAAAGAGAGGAAATGATTTCTGAAATGATTTTTGAAAAGGCGCAACTCTATAATCAAACTACGCAAATGTCACGCAACTTGTCAATACGTGCAGAGTTGTCAGGGCGCATTGCTAAGCAGCAGTTGGATGGGGAGAGAGGCACAAAGCAGGGCAGCGGGCACACTTTGGGGCAGGCACAAAAAACCGCTACAGCTTTTGTTTATGACATCACAAGCGTGCCCCCGGGAGTTGGCGCTGGAGTTATCGGGAGGTTAGCCGGCCCTCATAATTGAAAGCTGCGCTGCAGCATTTGGAGTTCCCATATACGAAATACACGGGAAACAGTCGTTGCAACAATGGGGTGCACACGCCAAAACCGGAAACGTTGCAATAGTGACAGCAGCATAGAGTGAAAGCAATGTAACAACATTTTGTATTGTCGTTTTTCGAACGTAATGCTGCGAGGGCAGTTTAATAGGTCGAGGAGTGTTTGGAACCAACGACACCGAGTGGAGTTTAATGTCTGTCAGTTTTTTTTTGAATTATGAAAGTATCTTCGGTGAAAAAAGCCTTCTATGAGCTGGACAGAGAAGCATTTTAGTTGAAACCTAGCAATATAAGAATGGTTTGATTTTTCAAGTCAGACTCGAAAAATATTTTATTTATTCAAACAAAAGAAGTTTTTATTTCTAGAGCGGAGCTTCATTTAAGCGAAAATCCATAAGATTGCTATCAAAATGTAAGGGTTAATTCCAAAGCGTTTGAAGCTATTTATTCTCGGCTTGAAATAGCGATCCCATTTTCGTACAATTCTGAATCATATCAAAGCCTTTTCAAGATAATGCCAATAAAATCAGGGGGCACTTTTTTTCTCAGTCTGAGGTAGAGTTGGGATCGTGGAGGAAAAATCTATGCATGGATAAGAAAGAATATTTAGAAGCGTCCCAGTTTTTTCCCATTGCTTCCGAACCACAGCTCAAGTTTATTTTGGAATGTGGATGGATGTAGAAGGAATACGAAAGGCTCTAATTCAAATAAGCTCGAAGCCAAAATTTTAATATGATAGCTTCTGAGAACCTTCAAACTTCAGTCCATATTACATGACCTGTTCAGGAGGAGAGAGGGTCTTCAAAATGACACGCTTGCCCATTTTAACGTGGGACGTGTCTCTGTTCATATCCCGTAGGCAATAATTTTCGGTAGGGAAAGGACTTTTCTTTCTAGAAATCAACTTTTTTTTTTTACTTACTGGTTCAAAAAATTTGTAAAATCGACCATTTTTATACTATTAGGAGGGGAGGATCTTCACATATACTACGGTTGGTCATAAATGGGGGAAGGGGTTCAAAATTTGGATCACTTATTTTGGGTAAGTCCTCATACTCACAGCCAACCTATTGATTTTTTATTCACCGATAGTACAATATCATTTTTCGCAAGTTTTATTGTCGAGTTTTGAGTTTTCTTCCTGTATTATACCTGAAAAAATTTAAGATAATATTTCATCAAGATGAATACAATCGTTTTTTTTCCATTTTGATCAAAAGTCCCAAAAATTTCCATTACTCCACTAACAGTTCAGATAAAGCTTCATAAACAATGTATTGCCATTGACTTCTCAACCCTCCCTCGCTGCAACATTTTATTGTTGTTTTTCAACCTAGTACTATGCATGAATTTGCAAGCTGTCATTGTTCTTGTTGTTGTTGTTTTTGTTGCTTTTGTGGTTATTGTCATTCTTGTTGCAACTTGTTATTGTTGCCAGTGTTGCAAATGCGGGCGATAGCCAACATTTTAAACAATAGCAACACTGCAGTGTCTGTTTGCAGCTTAAAGGATTATAAAATGCGCATTTCCGTAGCTGCAACGCATAATTAACAAAAGCCAAGTCAATGTCCATAAATAATGCAAATAAATTGACGAAATGACTGTCAATTGCATTGTCCATTTATCCATGTCTCTATTCAATTTGAGTGTTTGGGATATGTCTGCGATTTGATTAATTATCAAAAAGGGCAGCAAATTTTGTGGAATTAGAATTGTACCAAACTTGCGATATGTTTAGTTTTGATAGAGCTTTTACGAAAATTATAGCAAAGTTTTGTGGCTAATGTAGAAATTGATACGAACTAAGCCGAAATTGCTGGAAATTTAACTTAAAAGAACAGTTTAGTTTAATAAAAAGAATTAATTTTTGGCATCGCAATAATCAGGTCGGTAGAGAGAAAATCCGGGTCCAGGGGTAAATGTCACGGCCACTCTATAACACCTATAGCTTAAATCACAACACCTTCACACCCTCGACAATACTGGAAACAAATATCCTTTTTGGGACTAGAGCATAGACCTGGTCACACTAAAAATATCGTTCGCAGCTGTTTTCAATAGGTTAAGCCATTAAAGCGAGAGTCTGCTCTAGATACACAGAATTTTTAGACAATTTTTACTAAACCACTTTATCAAGCGGAACATCCAAGAAAAAATTTGGGTATGAAAACTAAGCCTCATCAGCATCTTTTAAATTTAAATAATAACAGACTTTCAAATCCCATTAAAAGGCTCACGATTTCGTAAATAACAAGTTTCAAATATCGACTTGATTCGAAAAATTTCATGTGAAGAAAGATTACGCGAGATTACGTTAAAATTTGGCGTCTCCATTTGGATATCCTCAAAAACAAACGTTTCGTTATAAATGCCCCGAGGATTTGAATGATAATGATGTCCAACCAAAACATTTTGTATTGGAGGATAGACTATTTATGTCCCAATTTCCGCTTTTGGAACATTTTCGAACCACTCGATTCAGTAATAAACATATGATGAACGCGGATACTGCTTTCAATCAACCCAATGTGAACACGTAGGTAGACTCCATTGCTAAATAACTTATAAGATTAAGAAAAAATAAATTCGTCAAAGATGCTAAAAAAATATCCTAATTCTGTAAAATACGATAATACAAATTTATAGAAACTTAACATAAAGAAAAAACATTGCATATGACATTTAGGGACATTTAGGACATTTTAATGCTTAAATGAGTTGAGAATTCTATACACAGAAATGTAAAATATATTTTGCTTACACTAAAGCCTTAAACTACGTATGAATTACAAAAATCTACCAAGGAATAATTAACAAACTATGAATAAGGCTAAAAGGATTTCTATCTTATGGATGCATGGTCAGTGCTCATTGTATGAGTTAGAAAGGCTTAAAACCCCAAGACTGAAATAATTTCACAAAAATTGGCAACAAAGATGTCGTACCACTAGCTTGCAAAAAAATCCGGTATATTGCTTAGATACACCAAAAAACATTTGATTGTCTAATTATGTAACGAAACCTTCATAAACAACCAAAAACAGATCGTTTATATGAAAGCTATATGATATAACCAACCGATTTTGATCAAATAGTGGCATAGTGCTTTGATTTTCTAAAAAAGATCTGAATTCCAAATTTGGTTCAAAAATCGTCACAAACAAATGAAACAACAAATTTTGTTTGAAAAACGTTTTTTTTTTTGACTGATTGGTCCTATGAGCGCTATATGATATAGTCAACCGATTATGTTCAAATTTGGAACAATGCTTGGGTACTCTAAAAAACTTTAGATTGCCTAATCTGGTTACGATGTCTTTATTAAAAAATGGCGGACGTAAAGTCGGGCGCGGACGACTTTAGGATACCCTGTACTACTAGCTTGTAATAAAGTCCGATTTCTTCACAAAAAACCAAAAACAGAAGAATTTTTAAGAAAACATTTTTTTTTGACCGATCATTTCTATGTGAGCTATATTATATAGTCAACCGACTTCAATAAATTTTGACACAATGCTTAAATACCTTAAAAAGATCTGAATGCTAAATTTATTTCAAATATCTTTACAAACAAACAAAACACATCGAATTTTGTATAAAAAACGTGTTTTTGGACCGATTGGTCCTATGGGAGCTATATGATATAATCAACCGATTTGGATTAAATTTAGTACAGTGCTTAGGAACTATAAAATACTCACGAATGTCAAATTTGGTCCCAATAATACAATCAAACGAAACACAACAAATTTTGTTAAAAAATCGATTTTTTGGAAGATCGGCCCTATGGGAGCTATATGATATAGTCAACCGATTTTGTTAAAATTTGGCACATTGCTTAAGTGGTCTAAAAAATTTCCAAACGCCAAATCTGGTTACGTTATCTTTATTAAAAAACGAAATATAGCGAATTTTTCTTTAAAAAAGTTATTTTGGCCGATCGGTCCTATGCGAGCTATATTATATAGTCAACCGATTTCGATAAAATTTGGTACATTGATTGGGAACTATAAAAAACTTTCGAACACCAAATTTGGTTACGATATCTTCATAAACAAACGAATTATTCATCTAAAACGCTTTTTTTTGTCGAGGTCGTGTCAAACACCCCCAGCTATATAATTTATCCCCGATATCAAAAAAATAAAATAAACTTGTCTCCTATGGATTAATATGGGATCTAATGTGAAAGTTTGGTAACTCTAGCTCTTAACATCTCTGAGATCTAGGCGTTCACACGGACGGACGGACAGACGGACATGGGTATATCGACTTCTCTATTCACCCTGATCATATTTTAGGTAACTTTGGGGTGTCTCCGACGTTTCCTTCTATATGTTAAACTTAATATACCCTTTGTAACATACGGCATAGGGTATTTATAGCTCTCACCCGAAAGTATTTTTAATACTTTTTTTGGAAATTTGGAAAATTAAAAAATTCTGACCCTATCTTAAATCCTACTGGCAGACTGTACAGAGCTTAAACTATGAGACTCCGCTACTTGCTGCAAAAAAAGGGTTTTACCACGTCTCCTTTCGCTTATTAGATACTTCAGCACGAACTTGTTATACCTTTGTTATTTTGCTACAAAGTATTATAATAAACAAATATATGACAATTCAGATCAGTTTCTCTATTTCTTCAGATGATCTTAGAAATAGCTATTTGAGCTACCGACACCAAATTATAAATAATCTGATAATAAAAAATTAATTTTTATCCATTTTCTTTCTCTCTCATTTATTGATATATTGAAAATTATGCCTGTATGTTAATCCATTTTACCATCTCCACCATTAGAGCTGTCTTAAACGATTATGCATAACTTTTTAAGCCTCCTTTTCCAGTCTAAAATAAATCAATCAAAAGAGAAAAAAAATCAAACATTTTGAATAATTAAAAAACCAAACAAGCAGTCATTATAAAAATTAGTTGTCATATGTTATGTCAGAAAATTATATCTTATAATATGCGTGCTTGTCATCATTAAAAACGACATGATTTCTGTCAGCTCAGCAGCAATCATTTTACTAAATTATTACTCCAAAGCCATTGACAAAAGGTCACACGAAACGGGATACAGATACTTGGACAGATACTTGAACAAATTTCAAAAGGTAAGCTCAGTGACCCCATTAATCAAGTGTCGTGACTACTGTTGACATGACCATTGCCGATAAGGAATTTGTTGAGCGCAGAGTTGTTCCTTATTATATATATCGAAAATGGCCGAAAACTATTCACTTTTAATGACAGCTATAAAAATTATTATGTTTGCTGCTTTTTGTCAACAACTAATTGATATATATTTTCCCCTCCCTCCGCTCTTCTACTTGCAGCTTATGTGAACTGAGGAAACTCAAAGAAAAACTTCTTTGTTATTATATAGGGAGTAAGTACTTTTTTCTTTCTTTTTTTCTATGTGCTTTTGGAGCAAATGAAGCAATTAGAAACAACACTAAAAATGCCTATAAATGTCAAGTAAAACAGAATTTCGCGGAAAAAATTACGAGCAAATAAACGACGACAACAATAAAAACAACAAGACAAGAAAAAGCGGCACGCGCTGCTACTTTGACTTTCCAGGCAACATGCGACATTGTTTGCAACATGTTGCTAAGCGCTAAGCAACATCAAAGTCAACAACAAGAACAACACAACAACTTTGTGACGCGCTGACAACGCGCTTGGCGTTTAGTCGTGTATCTGACGGTTGCGTGACGCGTTCGTTGTGCGGTGTGTGGCGAGTAGCGTGTAACTTGTGACGTCATTGCGTGCGTAAAAAAATACGAAGTATTAGAAGCGGCAACGTTTGAACGAGAAGATACTTTCATTGATGCTACTGACTATTGTCATGATAAGAGTACACTATTATACAAAAATTTTAAAATTAAAAACTGCATAAATTAATTTAAAATTATATACAAATTTTAAAGCATAAACACGTAAAAAAATTATATTTTGTATAAAGAAAAATTTGCAGCATAAAAATCTAAAATGAGGTAATAAGCCTCAATCGAAAGCGAAAGTTTAAAAAAAATAAAATTAAATATTTTTGCCATAAAAATAAAAAGTAAAAACTTCAAAAATAAATCGTATTAAAAAAAAACCCCCCAACAAACATCAATTATGTGTTTTTGATAAAAAAAATAAAACAAGCATAATTAAAACAAAGTGCAATAAATATAAAATAGAAAAATTATTGTAATATTTAAATGTGCGAAATATAAAATCTAAAAACAAATGCGGGCGGCTAAAAAAAATGTTAAGCACTTTTGCATAACAATATTTAATATGCAAAGCATTTAAAATTACAGCAAAACCAGAATAAAAAATAAAAACAAAATAGACCAAAATATTTTTATATTTTTATTTAAGGCAACAATAAAAAAAGCCATAAAAATATAACAGAAATTTTAAATGTAGCACTAAACTTCAAAGCAGCCATAAATGAACTAAAATTAAAAGCGGTGAACTTAAAATAAAAATAAACTTATTTTAAGTACATTTTTACAGAAAAATTTAAAATAAAAATTAAAAATAAGACTAAAGGGCTTGACCACCACTCAAAGCTATAAAATAAGTCAGAGTAAAGCAAAAATGCAAAAGAACTAGAATCAAAAGCGTTGAACTTAAAATAAAAAATAAACTTATTTTAAGTACATTTTTACAGAAAAATATTAATAAAAATAAACAATATAAGCTCAAAAATCGGCTTGAGCACTCAAAGCTAAAAAATAAGTCAAAGTAAAGAAAAAATAAAAAAGAGCTAGAAGCGGTGAACTTAAAATAAAAAATAAACTGATTTTAAGTACTTTTTTACAGAAAAATGTTAAATAAAATTAAAAAAAAAAAATAAATCTTAAAAACTATGAGAAGTGCTGTACCACTCAAGGCTACAAAATAAGTTTAAGTTTTTACTTATTTATAAAAAAAACTTAAATCAAAAGCGGTGAACTTAAAATAAAAAAATAAACTTATTTTCAACACTCTTTTACAGAAAAAAAATTTTAAAAAAATAAATTACAAAACGTCAAAATAAATTTAAAAAAATTAAAAAAAAGTGCAGTCCTACTTAAGGTTAAGAAAGCATTCATAGTAAAATAAAAATCTTAGACTAAGCATTAAAAATAAAAGCTTCCATTAAATAATACCCTAAAAACTTTTTGTAGAAAATCCGAATTTTAAGACAATTAAAACTAAAATAAATTTCAACAGCAAAAAAACTTAAGAAAAGTTAAAAAAAAATTAAAATAAAGCGCAATATAAATGAAAGAAAAACTTGATCTGCATATAAAAAGTTAATACAGAAACGTGAGCAAATAATTAAAAAAAATAAAACTATAAGAGCAAAGCTGAAAAGAGCTTTTTAATAACATCAAATAAAAATAAATATATTTAAAAGTGTTTGACATCAATTCAAAAATATAAAAAGTAAATTAAAAATGAGCTGCAAACAACAATAGTGTTTGATAACAACAAACAACAATTATTTATTTTTAAGTGTTGTATAAGAGCAAAATAGACATAAAGAAATTAAATCAAAACAAAACTATAAGCATAAATAAATTATAAGCAAATACAAATATTAAAAAAATAAAAAACAATTTTATTGTGCGTAAAAACGTGTTTGTAGCTTAATATAAATATGAAGCTGACAAAATAAAAAGAAAACTTCTGCAAATATAAAATAAACTCACAATAAATAAATGCAAATTTGAGAAAGCTCGAAAATCAAACATAAATAAAGTCTAAAAAAATTTGCAAATTTTAAAACGTAAATTAAATAAAAATAAGCATATGCAAACAATAAATAGAACAAATGAAAATTAAATAAAAACTTAATAATGGACAAGGAGCAGAAATGGTGCAGTGCATAGTATACTGAGAACTAAAAAAAACTTAGTGAGAAAATAGACGTAATAATAAATAAATACAAAAAAGTAAAGTAAAAAGTTATTTATAAAATAAAAATAAAAATCCTATGCAATTCGTAAATTGCATAAAAACAAAAAATAAATACAATTCAAGGAAAACGTGGAAAACTAAAAATAGTTAAGCATAAACACAATAAATATGTTAATAAAGCTTACAAAAAATAAAAAACGCTTGTGCTATAAATCTTAAAATAAATATGTACAATAATTAAGCGTGTTTAAAAAACTATTTTTAATACCTAAAATAAAAAAAAAATACTATACAAAGTAACTTTCAAACGAATAATGAGCCATATAAAATCAGCTTATTGACAACCCAACTACGTCTGTCTCTACTTCTCCCTAATTTCTCTCAGTGCATTAGCCTCTTGTCAACTATGCCGCGGAGCAAATCCAACGAAGCGCGCCAAAATAATTTACTTGCAGTTGTCTCTCAGCAGCATTCAACATTTCTCAATTAATTTCACACTCAATTAACGTCAGCTGAGAGTGAAGTGCAAAGACAAAAAGAGCATAAAGAGAGCACAAAAATAAAAACAAAGAGAGCGCAGCAAGGCGTTGACAATGTGGCAGACATTATCAAAGCTATCAACATCACTCACTCTCACTCACACATACACATACAAGTCGCGCCTGCTGTCAAGCGACGTCAAGTGCGACCAAAGGTGTCAGACAATAAGTGGGGGGAGCAGCTACGCAGGTATGCAACAACAACAACCAACAACTACAAAAAGGAGCAACATCATCATGGCTGCTCAAAGCCACGCGGAAATGCCAAAAAACAGCACCAGCACAACAGCAGCAACAACAACACGACGTAGGTGTTGCTGTCATAGCAACAACAACAAAAGCAGCAACAACAACCACATCAAACAACACTCCATGCAAACTTTGCTGCTTGGCTTTTTACTACTCTTGGCCATCTTTGCGGGTAAGTTTTCACCAAATCAAGTACTAACAAATGAGCCAGAAGTGACTTTTAACCAAATGCGCTTAAATGTCTCTAATTTGGCTCAAGCACACAAAAAAATTGTTGAATGTGCCTGAAGCACGGCTAAAGCGAAGAAAAAACAACAAATTGTTAAAATCAACCATGTAGTAGTTTAAGTGCAGCAAAAAGAAATTGCTGCATTAGCCAAGTTGGCAGCGCTGAAAAAAAAAACAAAAACTTAACAAGCAGCTAAAACCGTCAACAGCGACAGCCAGTTGGCGCTCCCGCATGGCTAAAAACAAAAAAATTTATAGCTTGAGTTAGACTTTAAATCTGAAAGTTTCAATACACTTTACATTAAGATCTTAAATAAAATCCAGAAATAAGCTTAAACTAGTAAACCCAACTTAAATTCGTGTATCCTAGATTTGCTTAAGCTTTGCTAACATTTTTTTTGATTATATAAAAAACTACTGTTCTTTAAAAAAATAAATCAATTCTTAGACCTGAAAGTATATTAATCCACTTTTTACCTAAAAAAGGGACAATTTTTACAAAGAGAAAAAAGTTTTATAAAAACTCCGTTCCTGACTTAAATTGAATGTCAAAAGCCTAAGCAATATCTTTTTCCAAAACCTCACTAGAGATGTCCTTTACTTATAAAATAAATCTCAATCTTTAATAAACTTTAATTTAGATACTAATGATATTTTTGAGAGATTTGAGAAAATAGGGCGCGAATTACAATGTGACGACTTAAAAAATATTTGATCTCAAAATGATGTTACCATAGCCACAAAAAGTTAACATATAAAATTCAAGGTCCTAGGTATCGTAGTTTGGCCGCACTTTAGAAAAATCTTAACACAAAACTAAACCGATTTTGTTCACAAAGGCTTTTTTATTTATTAATTTATATTTTTTTAAAAGCAAATAAAACATCCTAACTTATCCAAAAACAAAAAACTTTCACTTATTTTCTGATGCTGTTCCTAATCAAATGATTTGACAAAATAATAACATAGGTCTAAAAATACCGGGGTCATGCCAGTTGTTGGAAAGTTAAGGGTTATTTTCGAAGTAATTTGCAGCGTAAATTGCCAAATTCAGGATGAGAACTGGCCCATCTTGTTAGGATTTTGATGTTTTTGAGAAATTTCACTTGTGGATTTATTTTTCTATCATGATCCTCAAGGAGATTAAAGAACAAACAACAACCCAAGTGCTAATGATTTTTCTAAAAATATCCGATTTTTTGAGTTCTTAGAATTCAGTTTTTTTAGAACCATTATAAAAGTTCTTCATTCATAAAACCGATTTTGAGATTATAAAGCAGCTTACAAAAATTAAATCGATGGGTGCATTAGTTATCATTTAATAAAATGAATTTCGAATTAATGACTTTTAAAGTTGTCGCTTGAAGATGTCTCACTCTTAATAGATTTTGGTTCTAGTAGTCATTTGTAAAGAATGGAAACTACAGAGAACTTCAAAAAAAGGACTTTTAAGGCCTCGAAAATTTGTTTTTCAGAAAAATTATCACCAGTTTTTCATAACGTGGACTTGGATTCGTAACTTGTAGTCGTTCTGGGCAAATGCCAAAAATCATTTTCAAATATTAAATGATAAGAAATTAACTTTCTTATAAAATTATATTTGGGATCATTAGATTAATATTTCTGTGTTTTATTAAGTTTAAAATCCGGGCGCGCTTAAAAAAACACCCTTTATAGCTAAAAAAAAAATGCAAATCTGAGTAATCTCTAAGGATGATCTAGATCATCATCATGACTTCTAGATCAGTGTCTGATTTTGGATTCCTTACACTAAAGTTTCTGTGATTTTTCTTTAAAAGTGAAATTCAGATGCGTTTGAAAAACACCCTTTACAGCTATAAAAAGGCAATTTCCAAAAATGTTCTTTACAGACATCTGACTTCTAGATTAGTAACTTGATTTATCGAAAATCAAAGAATAAAACGCGTATAAATCTTTACGTACTCCCATTTTAATTCCATCCCGAAAGGGTTTAGAAATAGAATTTTAAGACAAGACCCAAATTTTATTTATGACTGAAAATAATGCGTAGAAAATAGAAGATTAGTATAAGAAGAAGTAAAAATGCGAACAAGTCACTCTTACTGCATGCGTTCCCGGCTTTAATTAGCAGTTTTAAATTGACGTTGGCGCTTGGCTGAAGTCAGTTTGATCTTCTCAGAAGAATTTTGAATAGTATGACTATGATATGACCGTGGAACGCTTAACAGCACCCGAGATGAGGACATAGAAAAAATTGAAGATGGTTCTAATGGCCATACCGTAAACCGATTATAAAAAATGTTGAATCAAGCGCTGACATAAGTCCGTAGCAGTCGATGTGAAATACTTTAAAAGGGATAAAATCGATTTTGATAAATAGTCTTGTATTTTGAATTGTCTGAATAAATTCCGGGAATTTTTTTATGAATATAGTAGTAGGCCTTAGATCAAAAGAACTAATTTAAATGTTCTGGCGAAGGTCAGAATTTCATCTCATGTCACAGAATATGTTGAAACTTCGGTATGAAGCACAGAAAAGACGGGGCACTTCATATGCGCCTAAGACCCTCATTCTTAATACGTCCCTGGGCTCAGTTAGTAGATTTATATTGGCAAGGGTGCTTGTATTAACCCAATTTTAACATTTTCATAGTACATCTATAAAATTTAACGCGATGGTAACAGATCCATGACTAAAATTGGGTAGTTTTGAACTTGGCATATGTCGAAACAACAGATAGCGTGGAATATGTAGATCATAAAATTCAATATTAGTCAGACATGTGCTATCGTTAGATACATTTTTAAGTCAAATCCAACTGACTATCTTCGCGCAATGTTTTCAATGTATGAGAATGCTACAAACGGGCCAATCTTAACGAAAATCCCCACTAAAACTTCTCAGTGTTACAAATTCAATCACCATTTCCATGTACCCCCTTAAAGAGTATAAATAGCAGCACAAATCAAGATGAATTTCCGTGCATTTTTGTGCAGATTTTTGTGTTGCAATAGAAAATCAAAAGAAAAAAAAAACATTAAACACAATCTCACACACATGTGTGTGTATGTGTATGTGTGTGCTAACTGAGAGCGTTTATCTAGCGTGTGTGTAAGTGAGAGTTTGCTGGTGTGTGTGTGAATCCTCTTTTTGTTCCCCTGCAACAGCTAAAAGAAAACATACAAAAAACAAAATGGCTAAACATGCAGCAAAGGCAAAAACAGAAAAAGAAAAACATTTGAAAATGGCGCGCAACGAAAGAAATAGAATAGAAAAAGCTTAAATGGACGGGAACAAGAAAGAAGTAAGAGGCAAATGGGGAGACTACGAGGGGACTGAGAGCAAAACAGACAGCGTAATATAAATTGACTCGTGTTTTTCATTTAAACGTTTGCTCAGTTTGCTTTGCTGCCTTTAGTAATTTTGCTTGATTTTGTTGCAGCCAAAGCTAAAGCTGCCTTTTTTCTATCAACTCTGCCACACACCCCCCGCCGCACTCTTAAGACCCACCTACACATATATGCAACATAATGGCAAGCTTTTTATCTGCACTTAGAGAAAACGAAAAAATGGTGAGAGTTGAGCATTGAGCAGAGTTAAGCGTGAACTAAGTTAAATATTTTTAAGCCATTTTGATTCAAGGCTTATAGATTTGTATATTTAGCACTCAAAAAGCTTTTAAAAAAATGTTATATTCTGAGAGCAAACGGTAAGCTTAAAATGTTAATAAGGAAGTCTAAGAGTAAAAGTGGCTTGAATATTGTTGCATTATCACCTATAGCAATGCAATTGAATGCAATTTGATAAAAATATATAAAAAAAAAGGTTTTCTCCTAAAAAAACTGGGTTTTTTGTCAACCCCACTCCTAATTCTCAGCACTAAACAATTTTAATTAATTAAATTATGAGAAAGCCAAATAATCGCAGTTTCCGTAATTCTCTCCACCGTAAGGTGATAAGGAAAAAAAATTTCACGACAGCGCCCTCTGAAGGCACTCAATAATAAAAGTCAGAAAGTCCTCGACCGGTGGTAGCTTGAATATGATAATATTAATTTATCATACATATCAATGCAATTTAAGTATGAAACAGCTTGAGATTTTGAAAAAAATACATTAAACAAATTTTTGTCGAGACTACTTTTTGAAAAGAATTTAGTTTTTTCGTCACACCAACTCCAAATTTTCAATGCTGACCATATTGGGCTATATAATATAAAAAAATTTAAATAATCGCAGTTTCCTCAATTTTCTCCTTCAAAAGGCGTTTAATTAAAAATAATGCACCACAGCTCCCTCTGGAGACACTCAAGGTAAAAGTCAGAAATTGATTCCGCAACCACAAAAATACTCATATCATATTTTTTTTATTAGACCAATCAATAACTCTTTTTAAAAATATTTAAAAAAGTATATTTTTTTCCAACACACCTAGGTCTATTGTCATGCCAATATAGGTACTCCTTTCTTCCCTGTGTCCTCTTTGAACCAGCCTGTTAATTTAATGAACGAATTAGTCTTAGTTACTCTGATTACTGTGAATTCAATATCATTTACAATAAGTTCGGATCCCAGGGTATTCAGACTCCTCCTGCATAGTGCCATTTTTCCACTCGGGAGATGCTCCACAGTTTCCTCTTCTTCTGCTTCATGACAACTTATTTTCGAACGACAGTTTCTTAACCCATATGGTGAAGAATTTTAACTCGCCGTAGTATGCGACATAAGTATAAAAGGAAGTTGACTCGACTGAAAATCGAAACTTGGGTCCCCTAGAGTTCGTGACCTTACGTTGTAGTCGAGACTCAATCGACTGAGCTCCATGCTCCCTCCTCCAGCATATCTTCACTATTTATGGCCGAATTACGATTCTGGGCATTAAAAGACAAAAATTACACTTAGAAATGATCCGTCAAGGTAGAAAAAAAAGAAAAGACTGGATCTGCCCTCTCATTTAACGAGTTTAAGCATTAAGTTTTCCATAGTCTTCAAGACCTATCTTTCATTATTTTGGTATTAATACCCCGATTTATGATCCTGAGCATTACAAAAAAGTTTTTATCCACACAAACTGAAGCTGTAAACTTTAAGTAATGAAAATTTAGTGCTTAGAAATTATTAGAAGATGGGAAAATACTTGACCTCCCTGCTTATTTAAGGATCCTGTACCAAATTTGGTAATCCAGTCTATTACACTCTTCAAGTCCCAGTTGTGCAGGCTGATGAACTTAAATGGCTAGATCATCATTTTTTTGACCTCCTGATCATATTGGAGGTAGCTTTCGGAACTCTACCTTGTCTCCTTCCCTTATCTCTCCTTCTTAATCTATTATTATAATAGGGTATAATGAGAAGTTTGCCTTGTATAGGGTGGATTTTTATGCTAACCGAAGTTGAGACGATTGTCATCTGTTTTGGGCTGGCTGCTACTATATTACCATTTTTGTAAGGATTTTATTTTACAGTCGATTTCTTGTTTTTACCGAACAAATTTCAAAAGCAAAAATCAAATTCGTCATATATTCATTTCAAATTCTCTCCATTTTTAATATCAAAAATAAGTTCTATATGGGCTATTCCTTTTCGTGTATTCTTGTGCCACTGGCTGCTGTTGCTGCCACTTAAAACTGAAATTAACTTTAGTGCACGTAAGTATGCAATACAAGGCACAAAAAACATGGCGAATGTTGCACGTGCTAACTCTAGTTATCCCACTCGCACACAACTTCTCTCTCTCTCGCTCTCCTTCGTTGTTGCACTCTACGTGTTTGTGATTATTTTGTTTTGAAAATTGATGTTGCCATCAATTACTGTACGCCACATTGGACCATAAATAAATATACAAAAAAAATATCAGACACAAAATGAAACAAATTTGTAGTTGTTGGAATAAAATCAATGGCTAGGTAGACTTCTTCTGGCCAAGAATAATGGCCCAAAATGCCAATTGAGTTTAGTTTTAAAGCCACATCTTCTCCAGGCAGCTGCCTTGACAATCGATTGCCGCTCGTTGCACGCTACAAAAATAATTGCTTGGCTATGTTCAAAAATAAACTAAAATCAATTTTGCCAAGCAGCGCACTGAGGTGCCACCGCGAATACTCTCTGGATGCCACTTAATCTAGCTTGCCACCCCTTTAATAGCAACAACCCCAACTACTTGCAGCTTAAAAGCAGCAACAAACGCACCCGCAGCCCACACAACTAATCAGGATAAATAAATATTTATAATTAATTTAAAATATAAACATGAAACGCAGCCAAGCCGCAATTAATTTCCGCACAGGCGCATCAAATAGGTGAGAGACATAAATCGTAACAAGTTTATGCGTAGCCAAATCGTGAAGATATCATAATCGTGAGTTGTGAAAATGACGAGTATTTGTGTTTAAGCTAATATTTCTTGAGAAAATTAGGTTTTAGTAGACTGAGGGTGGTTCATCATCTCCAGTTGTTGAAGATGATGAAGTACAGTAAATACATTTTTATTTTAATAGTGTTTACGCAAGATGAGTCTTTCTCTTCTTATTTTTAAATACATAGAGCTGGAATTAAAAAAATGGTTTAAATGACTTTAGCAATCATCTCTACTGAACTTTAAAAAAAATACGGTTCGATTGGGCTAAGATATGTGAGATGATGGAGAGAGTCTTAACTGCATTCGGTCATCATCTCAGCTAAGTATAAAAAATTTGACGGACCTTAGATGTGTGAGATAATGAAGTTAGTCTACACAAAGTTGGAGTAGACGAAGTTTTTATCTCCACTTAGTTGCATGAGATGATGAGGTATATCAATTTGACATTCAATGATTAGTTCTTGAAAAAAAATTGAGCTAAAGTGAATCATCTTTTTTTTTAGTCGTGTGAGATGTTGAGGTGAATACAAAATAATATAATTTAAAAAAAGTTAGAAAATCTGGTTAGACTGGATTCGTCCATCATCTCTGCATAGTTAAAAAAAAAGAAGCGATTTGACAGAGTTTTGATGTGTAAGATGATGAAAGGTGTCATCTTTGGTTAGTTACATAAGATGATGAAGTAAATGTACAAATTTGACATTCAATAGTGAACTCTTATTTTTTGTTTTGACTAGACCAAATCTTTCTTTGCTTAAGCGTATAATATGTTGAGCTATACATATCTGGAACTTAAAAGTTTTGAGAAAATTATTTGACTGGATTCAGTCTTCATCATCAACTTTGTTGTGTACTGGCTTTATCTTTGCTTAGTTACATGAGATGATGACGCATATCAATTAAATATTCAATGATAAGTTCTTCCAATAAACGTTTGGACTGGACTGAATCATCTCTTCCTTAGTTGTATGAGATGTTGAGGTATTTAGCTCTAGAATTTAATAATAATAAAATACGAAAAATGCTTCGACTGAAATACGTTTTCATCTTCAACTTAGTTTTGTGAGATGACGAAATGAGACTTCACCTATTAGACTTAGACTGAGTCTTTATCTCTGCTTAGTTGTCTGAGATGATGAACTTTAAGTATAAATTTAACCTCTAATATGGAGTACTAAAAAGAAGCGTATAGACTTGACTGCGTCTTGCCTTGCTTAATAGTCTGAGATGTTGTGGTACATAACTCTATTATTTCACAAATGGAAGAATAAAAGATGGTTTGACTGCATACAGTCTTTATCTCAGCTTAAACTTAAAAAAAAAGGTTTAACTAAACAAGGATGTATCAGATGACTGAGTCTAAGAAAAAATTTCGTTTGGACTGAGTCGTCATCTTTTCTTAGCTATGCACATAGCTTTGAAAGTCAATGAAAGTTTTTACAAAATTTTTGTGTATGGACTGAGTCGTCATCTGCGCTTACTAGTGTCTGAGACTGAGACTTTATATCTTCTTTGTATTTGGAGATGATAAAGTATTTAAATCTATACCACATATCTGTGAAATGCAATAGTTACTTTTTAAAAAATATTTTATGTAGAGCGAGTCTTTATCTGCGCTACGATTGTGAGATGATTGAAAAAAAGATATTGTTGAACTGAGAATTTGTAGCTTCTTAGTTCTGGGAGATAATAAAACTTAAATAGAAATGTGAGCTTAAAATGATCAAAAAATTCAGCTCTGCCTTTTATGTGAGATGATGACGTATATAACTTCAAAATGCAATTTGCAAAAAAAATTTGATTGTAAGCAGCATAATTTATAAATTTATATTTATATAAGAAATATTTTGAAATCTTCATTGTGTACTATTTTTATATTGTGTACCATTGTGAACTGTTTGTTATAAAGCAATTTGAATTTCCTTCTAGTGTAAATTATCATAGCAAAAAAGGAACTTTGGTTTTCAGAAGAATAAAGATTTTCTCGAAAAAAAATCATATAAACGATTTGTCAAAAAAAACTAGGTATTTTAGAAAAAATGTCTTCAGTTTCGAATAAAACAAAATTCTCGAAGACTTCATTTTTGGTAAGATCTTTGCAGCTACTTCTCTTAAAAGTTTTGGGTACCTCTTTCTTAAAAAAAATCTATAATCTATAGTTCATTTTATGAAGATTAGTTAAAATCTTTAGTTAAAAATTCCAATCAGTTCACGCAGAAACCCTTTACCTCGTGTGTACATCAAGAGTGAAGTAAGAATTAAGTTGAGTTTGGATTGTACAACACTTGCCACACTATATTTGGCCTCGTTTGCGGCAGGGTCAATTTAATTTTGATAACAAATATTGTGCTCAAAAGGGTTTTTCATTAAAAAGAACAACAGATGATGCAAAGCGAAAGAACAGCCAAAGGATGTATATGAATAAATGAATGCATGAATAAGCAATCAACAATAATGGCTGACACACTTCGATTGGGGTGAAAGCAAGTGAAATTATGAAAATATATGCGTGAGTGTTGGAAAGCGAAAACATAACAGCGCTGAAAATATAAAAAAAAGGAAGTGGAAGGAATACAGGCGGGACATAACGGCTATTGTATACTGTAGTCATTTTTGAGAAGATTCGATAAATTAGAAGAAACTTATTGTTTTTTTAAAAGAAAAGATCTTCGTGTGAATAGTGAAAAGCTCTTGTGAGGGATTAGTGGCAAAAATGTTATATACACGACTCTATAAACCGATTCTTCTGAATGTAGTTTCTTGATGGATATATTAAGTAATAAGTTCGGCTTCTATACAGAAGAAACTCAAATTATTTGGTTTTTACAAGGTTTGATAGATTTCAGCTACTAAAAGAAATGCTTGTGTGGAGTTTTAACTCACTAAGTATAAATTTTAAAGTACAATATGCATAAATATCGATAGAAGTGGAATATATTTATTATAGATATCTGCTACTGCTACTACTGTTGAATTCTCCTGCTCGTGGAGTATACAAATCTACATGCGTCGTATATTTAGAATAAGCTAAATGGAATGGAAGAAAGCTAAAGCAATTTTTCTATTTTATTAACCATCTCAACTTTTGTTTGAAATAGCTAAAAACTACATTTTTTTCCATTCTCCATTGTTCAAAAATTAGGAATTAAGTTCTCTCACACTTGCTCAAATACCTCAGAACTAAAACCAACCTATCTTACATAAAGTACATAAAGGTCTTTTAAAGAAAATTCCTAATATAAAATTATGAGTTCTCAGAAAATTTTCTGTTGAAGAAGCTGTTCACAATCAAACGTAATTGTTCATTAAATCTTTCTAAGGCAATTATTCCTAATATAAAACTACGAATTCTCAGAAAATTTTCTTACCACGAAGCTTTTCACAATCAGGCGTAGTTTTTCATTAAATCATTCTTAAGCAATTCTTCCTAATAAAAACTATGAATTCTTAAAAGTAAATCAGTCTAAGAAGCTTTTCACAATCAAGCGTAATTGAATTATGAATTCTCTGAAAATTTTCTGTCCAAGAAGCTTTTCACCATAGCATAATTGTTCATTAAATCTTTCTAAAGCAATTCTCCCTAATATAAAACTATGAATTCTCAGAAGTAAATCTGTCTAAGAAGCTTTTCACAATCAAACATAATTTTTCATTAAACCTTTCTAAAGCAATTTTCCCAAATATAAACTATGAATTCTTAGAAAATTTTCCGTCTAAGAAGCTTGTTACCATAGCATAATTGTTCATTAAATCTTTCTAAAGCAATTCTTCCTAATATAAAACTATGAATTATCAGAATAATTTTCTGTTTAAAAAGCTTCAATCAAGCGCAATTGTTCATTAAATCTTCGTAATCTAAAATCAACAATTTCAGTCTAAAAATGAAACCTTTCAGAGCCAATTTCTCTTCTCTAAATATTTTTAATCCAAATTATTTTGGAGCTGGGGCTTTAAGATCTTAAACATTTGCTACTATACCTTATCTACACTAACTAAGCCCTTGCGCCCAAAATAAAGAGTATCCAAAAGGCAAAGCGGCAGAAGAAGAAAAGGTTAAAACGCAACGCCAAAGGGAAGCTGCCTTCAGAGCGAATTGGTCAAGTGGCAACTTAAGCCATGGAGCAAACTGTGCGAAAGGGAGGGGCGGGCAAAGCTAATGAGGCGGGCCAGTTGGCAGCAGGTGTCAGCATGGAAAAAACAGGAAGTAAAAGCCATGCATAAGTGTACATGTGTGCGTGTGTGTGCATGCGTGTATCTGTGTGAGCGTGTGTGTGCGTGCTTAATGAACTGCAATCAATGGCATCAGCCATCCAGCCAAGTTGATAAAACCGCACATCGAGTGGAGACTGATTGTGCGCGCAGAGTTGCGTGCAACATGAGGCAGCCCGCAAATGCACACAGATACACACACGCAGACACAAACGCACACAGACACATTAACAAGGGCTACACAAATTGCTGTGTATTTGTTTTATTGGCACACGCATTCTATGCACAGACATAGATACAAAAGAAATGACGCATTAATTACGCACATTTTGGTGGAATTTTATTTAACGCGCTGCCGAAAATTGTACGGAAAATTTCCAACAGAGGCTGTGCCGAAAATCGTCGAACGAATTATGCGAAAA
Organism: Chymomyza amoena; assembly: GCA_037043745.1. NCBI lineage: Eukaryota > Metazoa > Arthropoda > Insecta > Diptera > Drosophilidae > Chymomyza > Chymomyza amoena. The sequence goes on along the minus strand of JBAMAX010003607.1, from coordinate 103,825 downwards.
TGAAATTTACGTAGGTGAAAAAAGCTTTGATAAAGTGGATGAATGAAGGAAGTGTATGACGGAATGTGTTAAGTGTTAGGAAAATGAACTCTTGCGAAATATAATGCTAAGGTGAAAATTAAAAATTTAAGCATTAGGAAAACGAACTATTAACAAATATAATGATAGGGAGAAAATTTATGCTTATATCGACTATAAGAATTTTCTTTAAATAAAGAATAAAACGAAAGTTTCAAAGGTAAGTATAGCTACAATGTTACTAAATACTTTCCTATGCCGAAGTAAAAAAAGGGCTATAAGTTTGAACTGTATATGCGTATGTATAGGAGTATATGAATTTATGTACATCTGTTCATTCGTAGATTCAAAGCCGCTTTTTATAATTTTATAAACGAGCTATCGCTAGAAGCGTCTTTATCGTCCACTGGTTATAGGCTAAGTAACTTCACATTAAGTTAAGTGTGGCACCCTTTAGATCTATATGTATGATGCATGGGTATATGTGTTTATGTTTATCTGCTCCGTATTAACTTCTAATCCGTTTATCAGAATAGGACAAATGTGGTATCGTTAGAAGTGTCTTGATTGTCTGCTAGTTTTAGGATTTGCAATTTTTTTTTTCCATTTAGTACTCCTCCAGCTTAGGGCTTCAACAAGAACTTTTCACCGGACTCTGGCGCAGTTTGCTTAGCTGTGTCCCAGCTGATGTTGTGTAGGAACAATTCGTTTAGTATTGTACGATGCCTTTGGCGTACCCACTTGTCTGCTTCCTTGGGGGTTCTATTCCAAAGGCATCCTGACTATGCTGCATCAGTCTTTTCTAAGAACATCGCCAATCGGACGCCACTTGCGCATTCTTATCTGGGTGCAGATAGGAACTTCACTAGTGTAGTACCATAGTTCCGCGTTCGATATCCTGTTGGGCCAGAATATCCCACATATATTTCTAAGGCACTTGTTGTGTATTCAAAAATGGTTACTGGAGTCAGTAAAAGTGACCTGAAACCGAAAAATGCAGGACGTCTATGAACTTCTTATTCTGCTGGAAATGAACGTATAAAAAGAAAATGTGCGGCCGAGCTTTCTGAGAAGGAAAACCACAACACAACAACAAGAACACTTTTGTGAACATCAGATTGCAGAATAAAAGACGTATTTGAGGCAAAAGAAAAGTGCAGACCTGACAATATTTCAGTTTTTGAAATTGTTGCCGTAGTTCCTTTACAAGATATTTTAGATCACACTGTAAAGCGAATAATGACACTACAAGATAAGGTTTTAGAATGGTTTGCATGGGTAAAAATGCATCTGAGGCTCGAAACGAAGTATATAAGCATGATAGACAAACGCACGCGTGAAAAAATAGCATTTGTTTGCTCCCCTAGTCAAGGATACTCCCCTTGAGAAGGATACTAAGAGCGCAGATCTCTATGACATGAATCTCCTCATAAAAGACGCTGGGCCAGATGCCCATTGCGGTAGAGATTCTGGCGTCCAACGACTCCAACACCTACGCCATGCTCAGTTTTGGACTCATCCGTGAACCATTGTTGTCACCGGATGTTTCCACAGAGGCTGAATTGGGAGTAGAGATATTAATTTCTTGTTATGATACGGATTAGTAAGGTTCACGGTCATTTTGGAGCTTTGGAATATTTTTCCCATACCTACACTTTGGCTTTAGCACTTCAGAGATCTAAATTGAATTTTTGATGGCTCTAGCTCTTGGCAATATTGAGAGCAACAGAATGCTTTATAAAGTTACGTCTTATTGTTATATACGAATTTTTAAAGGTGGTCTAAAACACGCATAGGAAAGTTAGCCTGAACCAAAAGTAACTGCTACATTAAGAAAAAGAAGACAGAGATTCTTCCCTAATTTCCACATATTAAATAATGATTCCAAACAAAATTTGCTTCAAAAACAATTTATTATTTTGCAAAGGCGTTATAATCGCCAAAATCTGTCAAACATATATTTTGTTTACTTTGCGATGTAATAAAAAAAAGCAATAATCATAAAAAATAGCGTTAAAAGTAATATCGGGAGTTTACCCACACCATTACAAATTCTATCAGCTAAGAGCATATCAAGATATCCCCCATACTCTTCTTCGTTTTGCTGAATAATTTGGCGTTCGCGTTCTTCTACTTTTTTATCAAGATCGGCCATAAATGCATCGGTAACCCGTTCAACGCAAACGTTTATTTCACGGCCCCGAATTATAATTGGTTGTGTATTAAAGACCAGGGCATCGTTAGTCACACTGGCGTGTGAGTAGTGCATAAACAAGACATTCGCATCAAGTATCTCATCCCTAATAATGCGTATATCCATCAGGGTTCCGAGATAGAAAAACTTGCGATAGATATCGTTGAAGAGATGCTTTGGTATATGGCATATGCGTACCCAGGTATTTTCAAAATCTGGCAACTCCGGTTCCAGTACATTGGCCTGAGGGCGTATATTAACGTTGGAACTATTTGGCATCATATCCGGGCGGCTATTGAAGTTGGCATTGTTTTGCATCATATCCTGGCGCGGGTGTATATTATTGTCTGCATCTTCCGTCATCATATTCGAGGGCATATTGTAGCTCCGATTGTTTTCCATCATATCCGGGCGTGCACGTGGTGTAATATCTTCATTTATCATAGGCCGCATACTTATTTATATATTTTTAACTTTTTTATAGAATTTTTTTTCATAAACTAGAGCTTAAATTATTTTTTTTTAACTACCTGCTCCGTCGACTTATAGTTATAAACTGAAGCAATAGACACAAATGTAGCCGAGCCTGAAAACTTTCAGTTTGACAGTTGAAAAAATTAAAATTTTAAAAAGCTAGCTATGATTCTTTTCGAGTTCACAGAAATTGGAGATTTCGAAGAAATCTTTTACCTACTTTTGGTACAGTGTATAGAGTAATTCAGGAAACGTATCGCATTTGCTCATATCACTACGGTTTTTCTCAAGTCCTCTGATATAAGTTCGAATGGTGTTGCTCCTCAGCCTAGGAAAAGACCCATGGACCAAAGACCCTATTTAAAATGTGATTCTTCCATCAACCTTTACAGCATTCAAAGCCGGCCATCGCGACCATATGATAGCTCTCGGGGTGGAGGCAATAATATCAGGCCAAAATATTATGTTTCGACCGTATCTTTTTTTCCACCTGACTCTATTTGGCGCAGTTTGCTTAGCTGTGTCCCAGCTGATGTTGCGTAGGGACAATTCGTTTATAATATTCGCATATAATCCTTAGGCACTTGTTGACAAATGACTGCAGTTTCGACATTATTAGCTGCGGGGTCAGCCACGTCCCGCTGCTGTACAACAAAATGGATTTGACACACGGATTGAAGAATCTCAGCTTTGTTCTTCTGCTTATCTGGCTTTTCCGTATGTGGAAGAAGCGTCCAAATGCTGATCGCGCTTTGTTGAGACAATTCTGTATATTTTCTGGTGGAAATTGTGGTGCCAAGGTATAAGAAACTATCGGCAAAGTCAATAGTGTTCCAGCAGATGGTTTTGCTACCTTGGCTGGTGTGCATCGCTTTGGTTAATTTAAATATGATGCCGTCTGTCATCTCGAGAATATGAGAGCCATGAACTGAAAATATATATTTTTTTTCCTGTGTTACTTACAAATAAGTAAATCTCTGACTAAGCTATTTTGACAGTAGTTCGATCTATTTGGCTCTCAATCTATCAAAATATTGTTTCTACATTCCACCATTCGATGGCTGATCCCATGTTTAAATGATAAATTCCGTATTCGTATCTCAGCTATTAAGCCAATGTGTATTTTTTTCCAATTTAGATTTGGGAACATGCCCTCTAGGCACACACTCACTCACACCACTTACCGCATTTCGCTCTTCAATGCACACTTCATTACACCGCACGCCATTTTGTTATTGGCGTGAAAAAGCTTTCACCAAGTGAGAGACAAACAATAGGAGCTGCCAACTCGTTCGCTTGTTGACGTCACAGCCCACAAACATTTAATTTCAAAAGGTTTTGAGGTTTATTTTTGGTGCAATAGCTGCAGCAGTAGGAGCAGCTTTACAAAAAATAAAACAAGGCTAACAGCCTTGACGGTCAATATGACTAAATACGGTGATTTGTTATGGTTGGAACGCACAAAACTATGCTACACTTTTGTATAATTAGGCAGGAACGCACACACACACATGTGTGAGAGCATTATGCGTATCTGTGTGCGTAATTAAGTGAGCAATCATTGTGCTGCTGCCAGTTAATCGATGCAAATCTATTTAATTTATTTTAAATAAAACAAAAAACAAAAAATACAATCGAACAAAATCTTTAAAACTCTTTGCTTGCACAAAATGCTTTGCGACTCCCTTGGGTGAGATGTGTGAAAATAACATAAAACCGCTTCAGTAAGCTCAACATGCGCGTTATTCCTTGTAATCCTTTGCTCTGCTTTGTGGCCAACTGTGTGCTATTAAATATAATTGAATTGATATGAAAAATTCAGACTAGAACACGCACCACACGCCCACATAGCGCACATTCATTTTTATGTTTATTGGCTCGCACACATACACTCACACACGCACACACACAGCTACATATACGCACACTTAACAACCATGCAAATATCCCAGGAACGCATGTCCTTGCGTCAAGCTTATTGATGACTGTTTGCCAAATGCAAAAAAAAAAAAGAAAAGAAATTGAAAATATGTTTGCTGCTTTTTTATCAGCTCTGGACTTTTTGCTTAACTTTGGTGCAAATAAGAAGCAGCAAAAAAATTGCCAGCAAAATATGATAATAAATATATGTACATATATGAAATGCTTGAAAAACCAAAGCCACAAAGACTAAGTTCCGAAAGGACTATTATTGAGTAAACGAGATAGACTAGCATCCTTCTATGGTTTTGTGTTTGCTTAAATAAAACTTTATCATGTCCAGTGCAAATAACGAGATACATGAGTTGAGTAAAGTTGGTGTAGAAAGAGCAAAAATCCAAAAACAAGAAGTAGATGTAGAAAAAATAGTAATTTAATTCTAGCTTTTGCGTATTGTATTTCAAGATTTAAAAAAAAAACATTTCAATGAAAACTTTAAATGATGTAGGAATGAAGTTATTTGCTCTTAATTAAGCCTTGTTCCAAGATAGCTACAATAAAATAGTAAAAAGTAATCAGCAAGGAGTTGCAAGCTGTGGAGTGGCCCACTCCACTATACCTCCTGTTCATCGACTTCAAGAAGGCCTTCGATTCAGTAGATAGAGCAGCGATATGGCGGGCATTAGCGAGGAAAGAAGTGCCAGTCAACATCGTATCGATAGTAAAAGCAATGTACGATGATGCGGACTTGGCGGACCCTCTATAAACGCGTCCAAAACCAAAGCAATACGCCTTGACCACACCAGCCAGGGTAGCATAACCATATGCGGGACTATTATCAACTTTTTCGATAGTTTCTTATACCTTGGCACCACAATTTCCTCTGGTGGTGGGGTGGATGATGATATAGAGAACCGTCTAAGCAAAGCACGATCCGCGTTTGGACGCTTATTCCGCATATGGAGAAACCAGGAAATAAGCAGAAGAACAAAGCTGAGGATCTTCAGCGTCAAATCCATCTTGTTGTACGGCAGCGAAATGTGGCTGGCCTCGCAAAGAATGATATCAAAAGTACAATCATTCGTCAAAAAGTGCCTCAGAAATATATGTGGGATATTCTGGCCCAACAGGATATTTAAAGCGGAACTATGGCACTACACTAGTGAAGTGAATGGGACCCCCAAGGAAGCAGGCGAGTGGGAAGGCCAAAGGCAACCTGGCGTCGTACAATACTAAACGAATTGTCCCTACACAACATCAGCTGGCACACCGCAAGGCAAAATGCGCCAAACAAAGTCCGGTGGAAAGTTCTTGTTGAAGCCCTAAGCTCCCTGGAGGGGTAGTAAATGAAAAAAAAAATCAGTAGGATGAATTTTTTTTTTTGAGCTCTGAGCACTAAGAGAAGCCTTTGGTTAGCTTTTCTTCCTGATCTACGTAAGCAACTATGAATCTTTAGCAAAATAGTACAAAATCATGAGCAATGTGAATACTTTTTTTTGACCCTGGCAGTGGCCAGGACCAGAAGTCGTAGATTAGCTCTATGAATCTTAAGCAAACCTCGGTTATCTTTTTCATTTCCTCTTACCAAAACATTGTTACATTTCTCTCTAAATAAACGAGCAATTTATCTTTTCTGAGACAATGATAGGGAATTTGTCTATCAATTGAAGCGTAAAGCAAGGGACATCTTTGCAACTTTGAAAGAATCTTTCTATTCCCTCTCTCTATGAAGTTGCCTTATTTAAAAACAAATTATCTTTATCCAGGATTGTTTCTCTACTGCCATATCTAGTAAAAGTTTTTAGAGTTGCATTCAAATAAAAAAACAGACAAAAGGCAATTCTAATTGAAAACATAAACGGAATTAGCTTAGAAGCCCATAGTCATATAAAGCTATCTAAGACAACTTATATGGATGCGAGGACATATTTACAAGTATGACAACTTATATACGAGGTGTGTTCAAAAAGTAAGGTCAAGGTTTCAAATTTCACGGGTAACTATCGACTATCGATTTTTTTGTTTTGTTGTATTGGTACACTCTTCCCAAACATCTGTACCTAATTTCAAGTGAATGGAATTTTTGTTTGGTTGTGAGAGCGTAAAGGTTATAAGTGTTTTGCGTGCTCGGCGATTTTTTCGGTCCTGGCTCTTCTGGCCGCTTCCATTGGGACGATTGAGCTTTGGTTTCGATATCATAACCATATACCCATGATTCGTCTCCAGTTATGACCCTTTTGAGTAAATCTGGGTCGACGTTGACTTCATTCAACAGCTCTTGAGCGATGCTCATGCGACGGTTCTTTTGGTCAAAATTTAGCAATTTCGGAACAAACTTCACTGACACACGTCTCATGCCCAAAACGCCCGACAAAATTTCATGGCACGAGCCAAGCGATATACCGACGACCTCAGAAACTTCTCTGATAGTGATTCGACGATTTTCCAAAACTATTTTCTTCACTGCTTGAACGTTTTCATCAGTTGTTGACGTGCTTGGCGGTCCATTGGCATCTTCCCGGCCATCTTGGAAGAGTTTGTACCACTTGTAGACATTTTTTTTACCCAGAACAGTTTCACCGTATGCTACTGTCAACATTTCAAGTGTTACGGAGCACTCAATTTTGATTAATTAATTAATTTAATACGTTGATCAATATTTTTCGATAGTAAAAAATCATCGAGCACGCAAAACACTTATAACCTTTACACTTGCTCACAACCAAACAAAAAGTGCCATTCACTTTAAATTTGGTACAGATGTCCCGGAAGAGTGTACCAACACAACAAACAAAAAAATCGACAATCGAAAATACTTTGCCCGCGAAATTGCTTTAAGTCACCTTACTTTTTAAACATACCTGCGTATTCTTTGCCATCCGAGGATTCTAAAGTATAATAACGGAGATATATATATTAGCATCCATTGCGTCAAGATAATTTCGAGAAGATTTGAAAATGTGGAGCGTAAGGTCTTGTCACTGGCTCAAAAATAATCAATATCAATTTAAAAATTATTTTATATTTGACTACTGAGTGATTCAGTCGCTTGTACTAACAGAACTTGATCAGCAGTGACGTCACAACTTCAGCATTAGTAGAGCTGTAGGCGTCTTCGAAAAGATTTTTTTTAAATAAAGTTTATGAAATAGTCACATTTTCTTAATCAAAAAATATTTCTCTTTTGAGTACACTTAATTTTTCTCAATTTTACCCGAGGCGAAAAAATGTGCCAAAATCTAGACACCTAGTGATATATTCTCATGCTCCTTATATCTCAGACAGACAGTTTTTCATTATTTTTTTTATCTGCCCGCTTCTTCTTCTTATATAGTTAATCTGTTTTGCTATAAGATAATCTTTTAAAGAGCCTACGTAATAGTCTATCTTTTAAATCAATAGAATATTTACCAAATTCCAAAGTATGTCATTATATATTATATGACTTTAAACCACAAACTTCCTCGAATAAATGCTTACATAATGTTAAACCATTTCCGGTCCACTTTAAAATACAATGAACTCAACTCAACAAGAATTTAACTTTCGAAAACAATTTGACTCCATTAAAACAATGCTTATGCCAACTGTCATATATTTACACCCACACACACAGATACTCACCCCCACACACACCCACAAAGTTAGAATTAGCCATGAATGTTGACCAAAAATGCTAGTTGAATGGCGAGTTTTCATTGAATGAACTTTAGACCGCAAAACAAAAAACAAAAAAAACTAAAAAAAAAACTCGCAAAAACTTTTCAACATTTCATTTCATAATTTCTCAATTGCAAACAGTTCTGCCCATAATAATGTATCTGTGTGTGTGAGTTTCTATATTTGTGTTAGACAAGAAAAATATGTGCGAAATGTGTCAACAACTTTTCAAAACTGTAACAGCGCCAATTTGTCTAGGAAAAATGTTTTTTTGACCAACTACTATTTGGAAGCAATTTAAATATTTATCTCAACGTCAACTGTCGGCATGTAATTTAAATTAAATTTAACACAAATTTGCGAAAATATTTTGCTAACTCAGCTCATATTTTGCAAATATCTCTATATATAATATATGTAAATATTTTTTCCAGTTAGTGCGCTTTTGCATTAAACTAAAACTTTTACATTTTGCAAATTTTACAGCTAAATTGTAAATTTTATTTTTATTTCGAAATTGTTATGCAAAATATTGCGTTAATTATCATGGAATTCTATGAAATTTATAGCATACAAACGAGCGCAACTCCAAGCATTGGTAACTGTGTGTGTGTATTTGTATCTATGTATCCATATGTGTCTGTAGCTGTGTATCTGTGTCTATATTTGAGTGTATGTGCGGCCACGCGCAATTTATTTTTAGTAATTTGTGTTTATTTTTAGCTCATGCGTAATTACATGAAGAATTCATGTGTGAAAATTTCATTTGGTTTAGCTTGTTATCAAATAAAAAAACATTCAAAATGTTAACGTGACTAATGACGATAATTTGATACTCTTTTTATGGATTCTTTGAAGTTGGATCTTTTAAAATTTGAGTACATATAAGCAAAACGTTTGCTCTGGCAGTAAATTACTTTGTTCCCTAAAATTGTTTCTTAGTTACAAGTTAAAAAAAAATATCTTGAAATAATATCTTCAAGCTAAAAATCATTTAGATTTTAGCAAAGCACAACAATATCTTAACTTTTTTATCAAAGAAATAAGCAATAGGCACATCGCTCAAAAGCAAGAATATTTGGTGCCCCTAGCTTCTGTATGAAATAGAATTTATCGTCTGTTTATAAGGAAATTTTATAAGTTTGAACTGTATATGCGTATGTATAGGAGTATATGAATTTATGTACATCTGTTCATTCGTAGATTCAAAGCCGCTTTTTATAATTTTATAAACGAGCTATCGCTAGAAGCGTCTTTATCGTCCACTGGTTATAGGCTAAGTAACTTCACATTAAGTTAAGTGTGGCACCCTTTAGATCTATATGTATGATGCATGGGTATATGTATTTATGTTTATCTGCTCCGTATTAACTTCTAATCCGTTTATCAGAATAGGACAAATGTGGTATCGTTAGAAGTGTCTTGATTGTCTGCTAGTTTTAGGATTTGCTATTTCTTTTTTCCATTTAGTACTCCTCCAGCTTAGGGCTTCAACAAGAACTTGCCATCGGGCTCTGGCGCAGTTTGCTTAGCTGTGTCCCAGCTGATGTTGTGTAGGGACAATTCGTTCTATTCCAAGGGCATCCTGACGATGCTGCATCGGTCTTTTCTAAGAACATCGCCAATCTGACGCCACTTGCGCATTCTTATCTGGGTGCAGTCTTATTGTTATATACGAATTTTTAAAGGTGGTCTGAAACACACTTAGGAAAGTTAACCTGAACCAAAAGTAACTGCTACATTAAGAAAAAGGTAGAGATCGTCCAAAGAAAAGAAAATAGGTCCATTCGTCCCTAATTTCCACATATTAAATAATGATTCCACACAAAATTTGCTTCAAAAACAATTTATTATTTTGCAAAGGCGTTATAATCGCCAAAATCTGTCAAACATAATTTTTGTTTACTTTGCGATGTAATAAAAAAAAGTAATAATCATAAAAAATAGCGTTAAAAATAATATCGGGTGTTTACCCACACAATTACAAATTATATCAGCTAAGAGCATATCAAGATATCCCCCATACTCTTCTTCGTTTTGCTGAATAACTTGGCGTTCGCGTTCTTCTACTTTTTTATCAAGATCGGCTATAAATTCAGCGGTAACCCGTTCAACGCAAACGTTTATTTCATGGCCCCGAATTGTAATTGGTTGTGTATTAAAGACCAGGGCTTCATTAGTCTCACTGGCGTGTGAGTAGTGCATAAACAAGACATTCGCATCAATTATCTCACCCCTAATAATGCGTATGTTCATCAGCGTTCCGAGATAGAAAAACTTGCGATAGATATCGACGAATAGATGCTTTGGTATATTGCATATGCGTACCCAGGTATTTTCGATATCTGGCAACTCCGGTTCCAGTACATTGGCCAGAGGGCGTATATTAACGTTGGAACTATTTGGCATCATATCCGGGCGGCTATTGAAGTTGGCATTGTTTTGCATCATATCCTGGCGCGGGTGTATATTATTGTCTGCATCTTCCGTCATCATATTCGAGGGCATATTGTAGCTCCGATTGTTTTCCATCATATCCGGGCGTGCACGTGGTGTAATATCTTCATTTATCATAGGCCGCATACTTATTTATTTATTTTTGACTTTTTTATAGAATTTTTTTTCATAAACTAGAGCTTAAATTATTTTTTTTTTTAACTACCTGCTCAGTCGACTTCTCGTTATAAACTGAAGCAATAGACACAAATGTAGCCGAGCCTGAAAACTTTCAGTTTGACAGTTGAAAAAATTAAAGGCTACTACGTTAAGTAACAAAAATTTTAAAAAGATAGCTAAGATTCTTTTCGAGTTCACAGAAATTGGCGAGTTCGAAGAAATCTTTGACTGCTTGCTTTGGTGTGTAAGCAGTGTAGTACAAAAGTGGCGCTTATGAGCAAATTAGTTCTTTCGTCGTAATGTATATGAGATCAAGTTATGTAGAAATGGAAAAAATTTACTCCTAACCTCTGATAGTCACTGACATTTAGGTTATCATGGAAAAGGACAAAATGGCTAAATCCTAGTCGATATAAATCTGTGGGGTTATTTTTCATTCAAACAATTTACCAACACTTTTATATTTGACATGCTTTGTACCTTCTATTTATGAAACCCCTATCCCTAAGGCTTCTGTTTTAAAAATCAAATCTCAAAGCACTGCAAACTTATATGCCTTCTTAAGCTCAGATTAAAGAATTATTTTTCTGAAACACTGGGTCAATTGAAGAGTGTTTTTCCATCATTAGGATTCAGCCAGAAATAACTATTTTGCTATGATGGACTTATTAAGATGTTCTTTAGGGTAGGTTTTTAATGCTTCATTTTGTACCCTCTATATAGAGTTTATTTTTGTAGTCATTCGTTGTAGTGACTAGAGTGTTTGCTTATTTAGATCCAGTCTGAGATCATGGGTGCTAGATCGAATTTTTAAGTTATAGAAAACAATGAAAGCTAAATTATTTGAATATTTCATTATCTCTGATCATCATAATCTAAGGATCTAGATGATTCGCAAAACTTGGTAGATTGCGTATCTCTTCAACTTTCTTGTTCATCATCTTGAATTGATTTGAATAGTTCACTCACCTTCGGATCAATTAGACTCTAATCAGTTAGACTCTTAAATTTCTTTATGATTGTTATGTATGTGTACCCACCTATGATTAGATTCCTGCCTTTTTTGCCTTATGAAGGGCAATCTCAAATAACAGAAGAAAAAAATTTTCCTAACCTAAAAATATTTAAAGCAAAAGATGCTTATTTAGTCAAAAGACAATAAGGTGGCGTTAAAGCTGCTAAGAGTCTTCCAAGTATTAGGAGTTCTTCAAGAGAATGTTGCTAGAAACTCGATACTTTTCTTGCTGTGTCTTATTTAAATTGCTTTGGAAAGAACGTAATGTCATAATATTATCCAATAGACTTTCAAAAATATTCGAAGTAGTTTTTCTTGAAAGAATGTCGGATGCATACCAAGGCGGTTCTACTTTTTGAATTACGAAATTAATTTAGACTTGAAGCTTTTAAAAAAACAAATCTGCCGCTTTTCCGTATACACTACAAGTACTTAACTGAGGATTATATAATAGTTAGTTTCGTTTCAAAAACTTCTAAATCTCTCTTGATTATGATGCACTATATGTGTTCGAGTTGAAATCTCAAAGTCGGACTCCCAAACAGCATTCGCAATGTGTTGTTGTTATTATAATATAATAATTTCTCTGGAAACCCGTGTCCGATTGCTAAGTGAATACTTTAACAGCGTAAAGAAATCTTTCATTCTTATTTTAGACTCAAAAAAATAGCTTATTGAAAAAACAAGTCCCACTATACAAAGATTCTTATACTCAATTACAAGCTCTTGCTAGCTGAACAGCTCCAAATATACTTATTAAATACTCTTCAAATCCAAAACTGCCAGATTATTCCATGAGCTCAACTTGGCTTAAATGTTACAAGCTGCCTGACAAACTCAAAGTACTTATCACTGCAATCAGCTGTTAAAAAAATACTGACGCGAAAACAAACCAAATTGCCTTAAAGTTAAATATTAACAAATATTTATTGGATTTTTGTGTAACAGCAGCAAAAACAATTTAGTGCCAAACAGTTTACGATGTTCATTGGTGGTGAGGGAGGGTAAGTGTAGAAAGCACAAACAAATTGACAGCTAACAACAGCGGCAAAAAAAAAAGAAAACCCCGCAGCAAAGTGCAAAAAACTGTTGGCAACAAGGAGTGGGTGAAAGGATAAAACTTCCAACACCAAAAAAAAAAAAAACACAAACTGAAACTAATACAAAATATTTAGCTTCGTCTGGTTGAGTATCTAACTACAAGTATCTTAGCATTTGAGTATCTTAGTATCTGCAGCATGCGCAGAAAAGTATGCAAGCAAATTTTTATAAAAATTATTGCACTTCATGCTGCAAAAAGCCGCAACAGGATAAGCAGCCAGAGCGACCGCACAAGAAAAATGATGCATCGGGCAAAGCAGTGTTGCCAAGCAGTGTTGAAAAATAACGTAAATTAGTTTACTGGCAGTGAGTCAGCGAGTGAGAGTGAGAGAGCGACAATGACGCCGGAGACGACGTAGAGTCTGTGCTTGTCGCGGGCTTGTTCCTGTGTGACAATAAAAATATTACTCATAAATTATCACAAGTGAGTACATCACACACACACACATACACACACTTGTATTCACTGTGTATTGAGTTCATGTATGTGTATATACAGTGGGACAAAAGCTGATATTAAAGGGAACAATTTGATTTAAAATATGTTACTTTTTAAGGAAATTAGCAATGGATAGTTATGTCAAGGCAATTTAGTCGAATAATATTTCAGACGAGTTTTCGATGTAAAATAAAAAAAATATTTATTTATTAAGAAGATTAAAATTTTCTTTCTTTTGTTCGTTTATCAAATTCATTTCAATTTTGATTTGTTTTTGGCTAACTCTACTAGCCCTTACATGAATTTAGGGAGCTTAAAAATAATTTAAAGTTAGTTTTTTTAAACTACATGGAAGCTTGGATAGTTGTTAGCCATCAGTACATACTTCCATTTGACTTTGATGGTTTTTTTCCATAATTGAACACTGCACTATACAGGCAAACTTTTTTTAAATATTTTTTTTTTGCCTAATATTAATCAGGTCTTTTTTAGCGTTTAGGCATTTAGTCAGGCATTTTTGCCTTTATGCCTCTATGTCAATCGGATATTTTTGCCTTGAGGCATAACAATTGATCCTCTCTGGTTCCTTTTCTTACTAGTCAGTCAGACATTTTTGCCATTATGCCTCTTTATTAATCAGGTATTTTTGCCTTTAGGCATTTAATCAGGCATTTTTGCCTTTATGCCTCTTTGTTTTTGCCTTTAGGCATAACAATTGATCCTCTCTGGTTATTTTTCATACTAGTTGTTCAGGCATTCTTGCCTTTATGTCTCTTCGTTAATCAGGTATTTTTGCCTTTAAGAATTAAGTCAGGCATTTTTGCCTTTATACCTCTTTGTTAATAGGGTATTTTTACCTTTAGACATTTATAGCCGACGGGTGAATACGCCAAGTATTTGTTATGGTATTAGAAACTTGCACACCCCGTAATTAAAGTTAGGATATGTTTTTAATGATTAATGCTAAAAAAAAGAGTTCAGAGCATCGCTAAAATTTAGAGCTACATTATGAATTAATTATTTATAGGGGGTTAGTCTACAGGGTGCGCCATTTGAATGTGGTCGATGAAAATATTGAATAACTTTGACAGATTGCAACCGATTGACGTCGTCGAACACATTTTGGAAAGGTTATTGCATTACAATTTTAACCATGAATCGATTTACGCCCAAAGAACGCGCGGAAATAGTGACAATGTTCATTAAATGTAATCGTTCAGTTGTTGCAACACAGCGTGCGTATCGTCAAAAGTATCGCGGTCGTTCTGCGCCTAAAAGTGTCGCTTAGCTTCAAATTTCGAGAATCACGGGTCTGTAGCGGACCGTCCACATTCAAATCAACCACGTCCTCGACGATCAAATGAAAATATTGAAGCTGTTCAACGGAGTGTTGCAGAGAATCCTTCTGTCTCGTACCGCCGCCGGTCTCAGCAACTAAACATCAGTGGAACTATTTTGAGGAGGATTCTGAAAGATGATCTGGATATGTTTCCATATAAAGTGCAGTTAACCCAAAGATTATTGGAAACAGACAATCCGCGGCGCGTGGCTTACGCCAATAACGTTATTCGAGTGAGTGAATCGGAGCCCGATTTTTGAGAGCGAATTTTAACGACTGATGAGGCCCATTTCACGCTATCTGGCACTGTAAATAAACAAAACTGTCGCATTTGGGGGAAAGAACATCCTCATACTATCCATCCAACTCCACTGCATGATCAGAAAGTGACTGTTTGGGACGGTGTCTGCTCAAAAACCATCATCGGTCCGTTCTTCTTCAGAGTTGGGGAAACTGTCAATGGGGATCGGTATCGATGGATGTTGGCACACTCTGTTTAACCAGAAATGCGTGAAAAAGGTCTTAAAGGCTTTTGGTTTCAACAAGACGGCGCGACATGTCACACCGCAAAATCAACGATGAACTTCTTGCGTCAAAAGTTCCCAGGACGTGTGGTATCGAAAAGGGGGAATATTGACTGGCCACCGAGATCGCCCGATTTAACGGCACCGGGCTTTTTTTTGTGGGGATTTTTAAAAAGCAAAGTGTATGCCAACAATCCGAAGACTTTAGACGAGCTTAAGGACAATATTCGAGCCGAAATCACAGCTATATCACCCGAGATGCTGGAAAATGTCATGGAAAATGCCAGAAAAAGTGCTGAATTTTGTATCCGCAATAAAGGAGGTCATTTGATTGACGTTGTTTTTGGCAACTAAATGGAAAAAATTGTAAAGCCTCTAATTTTATAAACATAAATAGTTTTTCAAAATCGATTGAGAATTGTTCAAGTTATTCAATATTTCCATCGACCACATTCAAATGGCGCACCCTGTATTATACATTATACAAAAACTTTTCGGAGCTCTCAGCGATTTTAATCCTTTGGAAAATTTTAAGCATCGCTACCCTAGCAACTATTGGTCTAAAATAAATTTGAAGTCACTTATTTTGTCAAAATTTATCCAAATATTTAAAATTATTTAAAAAGAAGGCCAAAAAACGTTATTTTTTCCTCTAAGCAAATTTGTACTTGGAGGTTTTTTTGGGAACGAGAAATACAATGAGCACACCAGAGGGAGATTTTGTCTTTATTTTCCCAATTTTTAAAATTTTACAAAAATAAAAAAATTAAAGGTCAGAAAATATCTATTGTGCACGAAAATATCCAATACTTTCTCTTTCCAATAGCCAAATGTGTCATTAGGGGTAGAGGAATCCATTTTGAAATTTATTTTAAATTTTAAACACCATCAGATGGCGCTTTTGTGAATTTTTTTATTTTTTCCAAATTTTTTTTTTTGTGTTTGAAAATTTACAAATCGTCACGAAAATCGACGAAATTTGATACAGTACTTGAGAAATTTGATAAACTGATATATTGTTCTACTATAGCTTAATATTAAGGCCCTATGCTTCACAAGGGGATAAAGGACACAACAACAACATAGCTAATTGGTTAAAAAAAATTGGCTTGATTAAAAAAATTTTGAACCAGTGTGCAGTCGCCAATATCTGTTTGCTGCTGATTATAACCCAATTTTTTGTACTTCTTGGATCACCCACACTTTCTTTTTGATTCTTTTGATCTGATTCATCGTAAAAGACTTTATAGATTAAACTTTTGTGTGGACTGACGATTATGAGAAGAGTCTCTCGGGCTTAGGAAAAAGCTAAGAATGGGTGGTAAGCAAAAGAATTTTCAAATGCCTTGATGAAGATATTTAATATCCGATTTATTCTTTCTAAACGATATAGATGTTATTTTTGAATATTAAATCAAGTTTAGAAATTTTCCGATACTTCATATTTTTCACTAAAAGTCTTTTAAAGTGAAGTAAATTAAAGGCACAAAATAAGCTTTAAACCACTGTAACTACAAGTATATATACACATGTGTGTTTGTGTGTGTATCTGTGTGTATATTGCCCGCTTGTGTGAGATAGTTTATCGCAGTGTACAAAGTTTCAGCTGCTCTTCCACCTTGCAGCTCCATTTGCCGCGCATATTTTCAAGTAAATCTGTTCAGCTGCAGCTACAGCTGCTGCCAGTATCCACAGATACATATATAACTATAGTATACATGTGTGCGTGTGTGTGTGTATCTGTGTGTGGGTAAATGTAACTGCATATTGTCATAATATTGAATGCATGATATATTGAATTTTGCAGTCAATAAACGTTTTATGATCACAGCTGCACATATTTCCACTTTATTTTTTGCCCTTTTCCATTTGCTGCAAGTATTTTTTTTTTTTATCCTTTATTTTTTACTCTTCATATTGGCTGCAAAAGTTGCACAAAAGTTGTCAAGCACAAAGGATAAAATGGTAAAGGGAATCACATGGAATGAAAAAAAGGAAAAAGCAAACCGAGCTTAATGCAAACAAACAAATTTAAAGGCAATAACTTCGTGTTGGTTTATCATACGGTTGATTTGCATACTTTGTGGATCCTTCTGCAGCATGTGTTCAGGTGACGATTCAAAGAAGTCCTTTAGAGAGTTTTACTATTATTTTCTGGTAAAAAGCAATATTGTCTAAGCAGCTTACAAATGTTCATTGTTCGCTATATGAAAAGAGAGTGAGTACAAAACAATATTCAATATACATAAAGGCGGGTTTTTAAAGAGTTGCTTTTTTAAACTTAAAAAACAAGGCTAATGCTTCGAACTTAGAGGTATCCTGTTCCTAGTCCATGTACCCTGTATTTCGATTGGGAATCGAAATTATGCGTAGCTATTATAAATAAACTCGAAGGTCTAGGGTGGGACGGAAGGACCGACGCTCAATTTCTCTTCTTCCTTCTGAACATATTGAAGGTAACGTTTAAGTAATGTTGAAGCCAGATGCAATCGATTCTTTTAAGTTTTCTCAGAAGATGATGCGTTTTGGCCATTAAAAAGAGATCACTAGTTCAACTTCTATATAGCGACAATTTTGATCAAACTTCACAAATAAGTTAAGTCTAATTCAAAATAAGTTAAAATAAATTTGTTCACGACATTTATAAAAATTAAAAAATTCATACTAAAATTGAACCAACTGAAATATAAAATTTTCTATCAGATCTTAAAGACAGATGCAATGGATTTTTCGAGATGCCGCATACGAGTAAGCTTTTTTGTCTGCGCAGAACAAATGGCAGTTACCTCAAGGGTACTGGTTTAATTTTTATATAGCAGCTATGTAAAAGAGTGTACCGATTCCATTCAAACTTCACACAAATATTAAGCCTAAATAGAAACACAACTGAAATAAATTTGGTCGTGATAAAAAATAAGTTTGATCGAAAGTTGTCCAATATTTCCTAAAGTTTCCATACCTAAATTGAACTACCTTAAACGAAAAATTTTCCATCAGATCTTGAAGCCGGATGTATGTATTTCTTTAAGCTGCTGAGAGTTTTTGACAGCGTACTGTGGGCCCAGATACTCATATTTTGGCCCAAAATCGGGCAATACCAAAATAATTTTTTTGAGTAAAGGAAATATGGGAAGTGCCTCTTAAAATTTTTTTAAGATTTATATCTCCAGACTAAAATAAGAACAAATTAAAAAAAATACGGAAAAAAATTCTAGTTTAATAAAAAAAAAATGCTGGGAACTAGAATTGAACCATATTTTATACAAAGGTGGATATGAGCTTAAATTATATTGAAAAAATAGTCTATACCAAAAATATTGAAAGATTTTGAAGTTTAGCCCAAAGCTTTTCCAGTTTTACAAGGTAATCCCAAAAAAAGATACGACAATCTGGTTTATAAAAGTTTTAATTTTTTTGGATAATTTTTTTTTATTTTTTATCTTTGTAAGTACTAAATGCTATAAAATTTTCAAATTTTACATCTGAAATGCACAACTTTTGAGAAATTGATTATTAAAGAATATTTTTAAGCAGCTAAGAATTTAAAAAATTGTTATATTTTTTTACATTCATTTTTTAAAAATCAACTTAAAATAGAAAATTCACTTTCCCAAAATGTCTAACTTAAAAACCACAAACTATAATTTAATACTTTCAGTGGGATACCTCAATATGTGAAAAATTATATTTAATTTCCAATTTGTCCAAATTTTGACTTTCTTCTGGGGGACTTTTGGCCAAAATCTGGTTAAACAAGCCCATAGTGCGGGGCAAAAAAAATGTCTGAGAGCAGTGGTTTAATTTTAGTTAGTGGCTATATAAAAACGTTAACCAAGTTCCACAAATGTTAAGACTTAATAAAAACACAACTGAAATAAATTTGGTCGCGTTATTTGAAAAAATAAACAATTTATTAAAGGTTGTTCACTATTTCCCATATGAATAAAAAAAATATTGAATAGTGCTGTCTCTTTCAAAAAGACATTAGCTTAATTTTTTCTGTACCATATTATTGTTATTAGAAAAGGTATTTAAAGTTCCAAACACAAAATTTACCACCTTAAGTTTCATTTTTTGGAAACAGTATCGTAACTGGAGTCTTGGCTCAATAAATCTTATGTTTATTTTATGGAAACTTAAAGTATTGAAGATCATTCTCACGCTATTAAAAAAAAAAAACAGTCGTTCAAACACAGACCTATACTGAGCTTCCTGATGCTTCATGTAAGAACGACAGCTTTAGGAAAAAAAAATTTTATATTTTCGGACTTTTCTTTTTCTAGACGGACACACGAATTTACTCCCAACATTTTAGCATACTTCGAAGCAACCTTTTATCTTTCTGCTGCATAAATACCTAAGAGTTAAATATGCATTTTTTCTCAATAGTTATTCGCTACAAAAACGTAGTACCCTCTACTTCCTAACTAGACCCATAGTTTTTAGTACAGAAATAATGCATTCTGCCATGCCTCAAAAAATAGTTTTTTATATCTCAGCAAATGCAAAGTTGCAGTAGACTTTATAGGCAGATGACGTAAAAGCTGGTTCGGCTTAATTTCCAAAGCAAGCAAATCCAAACACCTTGAAATCAACTGCACACAAATTGCTACAAAAAGAGAACTGGGGGGTACAAAAAAAAACCAAATGAATAACAATAGCAACATAGGGCTAAAAGAAAACTAAAGTTTTGAAAAAGAAAAGCGTGTTAGGCCCAGCTAACGCCACAAAAAGCAAAACATTGTAAACGGCAAGGACAACGACAAGGACGAAAGGCAAAGGAAATTGTCAATGTTGTCACTGCTATCGATGATGAAGATGAAAGGGACGCAACAAGCAGCAGTCAGTTGATAACCAGGGCGTTAGGCAATTGCAGAGCCAAACGGATATTACACTTCTGCCAAAGACAAGACAAAACGAGGGCCTGAAAGCTGAGATGAGTTGGTAGGTTGGGATGCTACGGAACGTTGGGCGGGGGGCGTAGTTGATGACGTTGACAAACGCCTCGATAAAGCTGCTTGGGCCATTGAACTAGACAGCAGTCACTTAGGCTGACTGAATGCTAAGCAACAGCTAACACAGGGGCGTGGCAAGCAATAGGGGCGTAGCTAGGTCAGGCCAGGACTTGTGCCTGGCACTGCCAGAGAGCATTGTACGACATTGATGATATTGCGTTGTGCCATCAAGTTTGCTATTTGAAACAAAAACAAAGCAGCAACAAAAAAGGAGGAAAATAAGATGGAAATGGAAGTGGAAGTGTCTGAAAAAACACTGAGAGAGGTTTACAAGTTCTCGTAAGGCGGCTTAAACGATTTGAGAGTTTATGAAAAGCCAAGCCAAACAAATGTACGCATACACATACACATAGTAAGTGAAAAAAAAAAAGAAAAAGATTGAAAAACGAATGGAAAATTGCTTTTTGATGTACTCAGTCAACTTTTCTTCACATGTGTTGCCCCTCCTGTTATCGTGCTGTTGTTGTAGTTGTGTTGTTTTGCTGTTCAACTTTTGCTGCAAAGTTTTGCTCTGGCTGCTAAGTGACTTTAATCTGCCATTAAATGCGCTCGTGTCTGCTGCCATATAAACTTGCATACAATGAGTAATGATTGCATACATGCAAAGCATTTTAAAGTTCAAAATGGACGCCTAAAAGCAGGCAGCACTTTTAAGCGGCTTTCAAAATTCCACCCTACCAGCAGACGCCATCTTGGCTTTTACGTTCTTAGTCCCACTCACTCTTTAGTGCTCACTCTCTCTGACTGGCTCTCTCTCTGGCTGGTGATAGGCGCCAGTTTGGGCAAACGTTGCACATTGACGCGCCGCGCTCAAAGGTTGCACAAACAAACTTTACCATGACGCTGACGTAGATGACGGTCCTACCTACCTTTTAAACCAAAACTGAAGCCCATCAAAATTTGGTCAGACTTTGGTCTGTAAATCTTAAATACTCTAACAGACTTGTAGTATGGACTTTTGGTAGTTGATGACACATGATGAAGAGTAATTAAGAGTCATTAGTATAGCTCCATTATTATTCTATTCATTCAACGAGTCCATTTTAACTCGAAAAGCTGTATTTAAAAATACTTTCAATACTTTACTATTAATAAAGAATAGGCTTTAGATCTTAGTTTATAAAACATGGAAAATATCAAAAACTACTTTTTTTGATTCAATTCTACAAAATCTGAATAAAAAACGGGAAATATGAGAGATAAGCAAATCATCTAAAAAGATGATGGCTTAAATTTTGGTTTTCTTTTGTAATTTTATAATCTTTATATCAGCTAACGGGTGATTTTTTTGCTGGTATCTTTTTGGCAACACTGATTTTGACAGATCACGCGTGAATCGTGTCTTGTGTCATTGTCAAACTTGTTCAGTTTGGTCTATAATTTAACCATGAATCGGCTCACGAACGAACAACGCTTGCAAATTACTGAATTATCAAAATTCATGCTAGGTTAAGAAAGTGCATCCCGCACTTCTTCCAATTTATGGACTGTTTCGTCGGCCTACTGGAGGAGCTATTCGGAAGCTTGTGACTAAAATTTCGAACCGCATCTGTAGTGAAGACCAGCCAGAATCATTGCAAGAGCTACCAATGCATTCCGAAAAAGTCACTGTTTGGTGTAAACTATGGGCCGGTGGCATCATCTGGCCGTACGTCTTCAAAGATGACAATGGCCGGGACGTTACTGTGAATGGCGAGCGCTACCGTCTGATGATTCACGACTTTTTTTTGACCAAAAGGGAAGAACTGGACATGCCTGACATGTAGTTTCAATAAGATGGTGCCACATGCCAAACGACACGCGGAACAATGGCCCAGTTAAGAGCCGCCTTCGGTAAACAGCTTATCTCACGTTTGGGGCCCTTCAATTGGGCGCCTAGATCGTGTGATTTAACGCCTTTGGATTATTTCTTGTGGGGCCATGTTAAGGCTCATGTTTCCATGACGCACTGGAAGCCAATATTGAAGCATTTATTCGTGAAATACCGGTCGATATGTTAGAGTGTGCCAAAATTGGACCTCGCGCATGGGCCATCTAAAGTGGAGCCGCGGCCAACTTTTGCATGAAATCGTCTTCAAACATTAAATTATATTAATCGTTCTTTCGATTCCAATAAAGCTTTAATCAATGTTTTCAAATATTTTATGTGTTTTTTGAAATTCAAACCCCTCTTAAAAAATCACTCTATATAATCCATTTCTTCTGAAATTTAAATTAAATAGTTTAGTTTAGTTTTTTAACACTCAAAATCGTAATCTTAATATATCTTTCGGAGATCAAAAACGAACCATAGAGCTATTAAGATGAATAATAAGAAAAATGTAATCTTAGCATATTTTTGAAAAATCTAAAAAAAAACATCGCTATAATAATATTTAAAGATGATGGAAAATAAATATGTAAAACAAATTTTGAGATATTTTCAGAAGTTTGTTTCAATTAAGAGAAGAATCATATGATACAAGATTCCTTTCCACTTTAACAAACTTCTTCAAAAGGCTGATATACCCGCATTCCATTCATATCGAAAGCGAATAGGCAACTTTTTTGTAAATCGTTGACGATGTTGTTAAGCACGCATTGCAGCAGCCATGGCTCGTTGCATGTTGCACGTAGCATGTAGTATGTATCTACCACGCCCACATTTGCCAACGGCAATGCTCAAGCAAGGCATGTCACAGAATAGGCCGGCTGCAACTTTTAATCCAATGGATTTATGTGCCGCACACGACCCACTCACTCACCCAACTCTCACGCAGCGTGTGTGTCCGTATGACGTCACACAGAAAAATAAGGGCCAGGCTACAAGTATCGTATCAATATTGTTTTTACCACATCGCTTGCTGCATAGCATGCAAATGTGTTGCTGCCGCATATAGTCAAGTTGCAAGCAACGTAATTGCGGCCAAAAGCTTTTAAAATAAGAGCATCTGTGGGTTACAAAAAATAAAAACACCACCTATTGGTGGTATGCTATGCCTAGGTGGCTGCAACTTTATGACGTACACACGTGAGTTTTTGGCCAACACAATGCTGTCATCAATTTTAATAAATCTTTGCACAATACCGTCACTGTCACTGCCACTTTGTTCACAAACCCCCTCTCTTTGTTGCAGATGCCGCCCATGCCGCCTTACGGAATGTAAACCTGTTGGTGGAACCACCGGCTGTGCGCCATGGCCAATCTGTGGCACTACGCTGTGACTATCAACTAGATGGAGCGCCGCTGTATTCAATTAAATTCTATCGCGGCCAGTTGGAATTCTATCGCTATACGCCCGGCGAGTATCCGCACACTAAGGTCTTTCAGTATCCGGGCATTAAAGTGGACGTAAGTGAGCCAGTCAACCAACCCATGAACGAGTATTGTTTGAACTAAAATTGCACATTTCACTTGCAGGAGAGCAGCTCGAATGCGACATTGGTGCTCATACGGAATGTGAGCTTTGGCCTGTCCGGCAATTTCAGTTGCGAGGTTACGGCAGATGCGCCGCTCTATTCCACCGCTACGGCCTATGCCCAGATGCAAGTTGTGGGTAAGTTTTGGACGTACTATAGTCAACTTGTCAGCATGTCTCATTAGCGCCGCTTAAGAGATGGCTTGAAACCGAACTGAGTTGAGCGCTCCACAGGCAGACTCATCAGGCACTTGGCGTTGCATAGCCTTAATGACACTTGCCACAAGTGCCTCGACAGCTCAATGCTTTTTTGCACCACGTTCCGGTCACGCCCTTAGTCACCCTACAAGTCCTAGACTATGCTGCAATTAAAAGAACTAAAATAAACGCCTTAAGCTGTTTGCTTTGGCTGCGATTTTTTGCGTTCATTTTTACACCTTGACAGCCGCAGTTCAGGCCTGAACAAAATCAGACTGCAGTCTTTGACTGCCGAAGCAAAAAACCACAAACAAAACAAAAGTAGGAGGCGTCAACTAAAGAAGAATACAAAAATGAGAAAAAAAAGTGCAAAATAAACAACAACATTGAATGTCTCAAAGGCAAAACTAGTCCTAGAAGAACTTGGAGGTAGAGATGAAATGAATAGGGTGAAAAATTTACTTATAAAATGTTGACACGGTTATTGTTGTCATCTTTGTTGTGCTTGTTATTACAGTTGTTGTAGTAGTTCTCAGTTTATTTTATCTAGGCTTATTATACATCATCTGAGGTTGGCAACAGAGATTAGTAAGATTAAAGGGTCAAAGTACCATAATAAGTAAAGTCAATCTATTATGTCAATGAATATTTGAAAATCTAAACTACTAAGCTCAAAGACCACAGAAACTTGGAAGAAAAATCGAATTTGGTAAGATTTATAATATCAAAGTAGTTGCAGAAGAATTTAGAGGTAGAGATGAAATGATTAGGATTAAAGTTACCTGTAGAATTTGACACTGTTATTGTCATCATCTTTATTGTGTTTGTTGTTACAGTTGTTGCAATAGTTGTCAGATTATTTTATCTTGGCTTATTATATATCATCTGAGGGTAGCAGCACAGATGAGTAAGATTAGAGGTTCAAAATTGCAATAGTTCTAATAGTTGTCACTTTATTTTATCGTTGCGTATTATATATCATCTGAGGGTAGCAGCACAGATGAGTAAGATTAGAGGTTCAAAATTGCATAATAAGTTGTCTCTGAATAAATATTTCTTAATCAAAATTAATTGACTCAAAAATTTAAGCTTTTAAGAGGTAAAGATAAAATAAATAGGGTAAAAAGTTTCCTATAAAATATTGACACGGTTAAAGTCATCATCATTATTGTGTTTGTTGTAACAGTTGTTGTCGTAGTTGTCAGTTTTTTTTATCTGAGCTTATTATATATCATCTGAGGTTAGCAACAGAGAAAAGGAAGATTAAAGGCCCAAAGTACCATAGTAAGATGTCACTCTAGTCTCTAAATAAATATTTCTTAAGATTTTTGTTAGAAATTTGATAAGATTCATTGCAACTAGGTTTAGAAGAACTTAATAAGAAAGATGAAATGAATAGGATGCAAAATTTGTCTAAAAAAAATGTCAATACGACTTTTATAATCATCTTAAGGCAAAAACTAGTTGTAGAAGAACTTAGAGGTATAGATGAAATGCATAGAGTAAAAAGTTGACACGGCTATTGCCGTCATCTTTGTTGCACTTATAGTTATACTTGTTGTAGTAGATGTCAGATTATTTTATCTGAGCTTATTATAAATCACCTTGATAAGCAAGAGAGGTTAGTAAGGTAAAATGTTAAGATTTGTCTCTATTCCCTCAATAAATGTTTGCTTATCAAAAATAAGACTCCCAGTATTAAGTGATGAAAATTCTTTTGGCAATACAATATGCATCGTTCATCGCAGTCCACCTTTTTTATGCCTTTTGGGCTCATTGACGTCACAAAACTTGCAAAATTTCAGAATCGTAAACTCACAAACTTTACTCATCACCTTTACATAGCTTTTTTTTGTTGACTTTAAGTTGAAGCGCTTCAAATTAGCAAGAAAAACGCAAACTTCTCGTACATAATCAATAGATAATCAAAATCAATGTATGCCTAATGAGATTTCCTACTCCCACATTCGTGGAATTTTGCTGCTACTTACAGAGTTTCCGGAAAAACGCCCACAACTTTTCACCGAGCACACACGCTACGAGCCCGGAGATGTCTTACGCGCCAACTGCAGTACTCCACCCTCAAGGCCCCGCGCGGATTTGCGTTTTACCATTAACAATATGCCGGTAAGTGGATAAGGAATAAGGAATATGCCAACTTGTAGGTGTTCATGTGTGGCAACTTGGAGCCAAATTAGCATAAATCATGCAATTGTTGGTGCCCCAAGCACTGAATGCTTTACATAATTGTGGCACATTGTGGCCCAAATCTAGCTACACTCATTAATGCATTTACAATTTAATAATTGGTCCATAACATACGTTACGTATACGCCCAATAGGCGCCACAAATTCTAAAAATAAAGAAAACTGTACTTAAAGGCTAGACTGCGACTTGTAGCTAATTAAAATGCTTTGACTTATTTATCAGGCTTATAAATCCTTTATAATTACACAACACACATGGGTAGACATTATATGAGCAGTGTTGTAAAATATACTTGTTTTGCCATCTAATTTCATGGTATGTGCACTTAAGGCAAGGCGCTTCTCTACCCTTAAGAAAATTTGTCGTTTATTTATGAATATGATATAATTTAATCAAATGAAGGCCGCAAACACTTAAAAAGCTGCCACACTCAACCCCGCACCTCGACCACCCCCAATTACTGTGTTTGTTAATTAAAATTTTACACACACACAAACCCACGGGGGGGTGTGCCAAGATAAGTGCACACCAAAATTTACTGACTAGATTAAGCGGCTTAGTAACCCAAATGCCAGCTTGTTGTCTTCCAAAATTAACTCAATAAACCAGAAAGGGTTTTGGTTTTCAGATTTGATTATGCGATTTGTGGTTGACAGAACCCAGAGACTTGCTCTGAAAAAAAAATGGATGAAAATAAAGGCTATCAGCGGGGCAACAAAATTGTCTTGAGCCTCTCTCACTGAATTTCAGTGTCATTTATCAAAAGTAACGAGCACGGAAAAAATACCAACAAGCAAACAAGTCACATGATGGCTCTGTCAAAATGGCGGCCTACATATACTATTTACGAGTGTGTATACAAAATATGATATATAAGCATATGTATATATATGACCTATGACCATCATTAGTCATTTCAGCATTTTCATTTTTGCATCAATTTAACTTGGCCTGCGTCTCCCCCCCCGCAGCCCCAGCTAATCAGTTGCATAAATCTTGAATGAAATGCTAAAAATTTTGCCTAAAGGCGGAAACAGAGCTACGAAAAATAAATATTGTACAAACGTATATGTTATATATATCTAAATATGCAATGCATTAATACACTGAGAGAAACGATAATTAGCAAATACGTCGATTAATTGTATTAAACCATATTCCTACAGCTGAAAATAAAAGAAATATTTTTAATATTTAAAAAAAAAATTTACATTTTATAAGCTAAGAGTTATTATATATAAGTTGTACCTTATTAGTCTTTATCGGACGGGTTTGACCAAAGATGTAGAAAAAATACTAGATTGTCTGAGAAAAATAATAACGACTCTTCAGAAAAATTTACCACAGAATTCGGTTCATAGGTGAACCAACGATGAAAATAAAAAATTAGATTCCTTGAGAAAAGGACTAAAAGTATTTCACCAAAGTTTACCACAGAATTCGAATAAGCTCATCAAATCCAATGACCAAATCTACTAACCTCCAAAGTAATTCGAATTATAGGTGTAACCAACGATGAAGAAAAAATACTAGATTGCCTGAGAAAATACTAAAAACACTTCAGAAAAGCTTATCACAGAATTCGAAGCATAAGTGTGACCAATACTGAAGAAATAATACTAGATGGTTAGAGAAAAATACGAAAAATATTTCACGAAAGTCTGACTCGGAATCCGAGTCAACTTATCAAAATAAAAGTTCAAAATTATTAACTTACAAGTGAGCAGGAAGTTTGGCGGACTATCGAATGCACCTACCAGAACCAACTAACCAAATTAATATTCTAAATGATATCCTAATTTCATTGCATTTATAATGAAGGCATACGCATTATATAAAAATATTATAATTTGAATTTTAAAAACTGCAAGTAGTATTAAACACCGCAACAGGCGTAAGTGAGCAAACAGTGCTGCCCATTTTTCATTTTTGGCAATTTACACTAGATGGCGCAAGTAATTTGCGATAGATGGTGCTAGAATCAACAGTATTTTGTTTGAGGCACCAACGTAATTAATGAAGTGTAGTAAAAATGCTTGTGAAATATTTATAACAAGGTCGTTTATTATTTATTTGCTAAAGCACTTCTGCAGTTTTTTCCAACAACACGATAATAATACATAATGTAATGTAATTCTACAAAAATGTTAGCAGCCAAATTTTAAAAATTTTCATTTGATGGCTAATCATTAATTCAAAAGTTTGTTATAATTATTGAAGAGTCAAAAGGAGTTAATAAATGGTTAAAAATTAGTAATAAATAATTTAAATTTTTAACTTCAATGCATTGGAATCTATGGTATTTAAGTCATCCGATTTTCGAATCAACTCTGCTACTTCGAATAGCTCTGCAATGAAAGCTGTAAGCGAAAAACCAGCTCTTAATGATTTAAAAAACTTTAAACTGATAGAAGAATGAGATATCACTTGGTGTCAGGAAAAGTCTTTAGTATGAGTTCTTATTGTTAATATAACAAACTTAAGGGGTATAATGGTTATATAATATTTAGAGTTGGTCAACTACTCTCAAACAATAACTCTGTCTAGCTAAAACTTCATTTTTAGGAATTGCGTTGTCCAGCAAACACGAAATCTTGTATATCGATTCTGGAAAAGCTTCACAAAATTTGTCGCTAAGCGATATTTCACCAAAATTGAAGCATATCAAGATTTAAATAAATCTTACGATATTTCGAAAAAAGTAAAGTCATACAAGTTTTATACTTAAAGCCTAAAAATAAAACTAAACATAATATAAAAAAAATACTATCAAGATTCGTGGGTGCCAAGAATTTTGGTCAGTGCTGCCCATTTTTGGTGAAATTGACATACGGCGCTGGCAAAGGCTGAGCTTTTCTGTTCGCGTAGGTAAAACAGATGCAAAATTTGTCAAAAGGTCAAAATATTTTCATTAAGGAACCATGTGGAGCTCCAACAATGAGAACAATGTCTTAAAAACATGCCAGAAATGTGCAAATTTTCCAAAAATTCTGCTGGATTCTGTGCCTTTCAAATGACAAGTTTCCGCAAAATATAAAAAATTAAATTGCAATATTAATTCACTTTAAAATTCAAACACTTCTACAAAATCTTCCTTACTCAGCTATTCGTTTTGAATATGAGTTTACCCACATGCTCTATTTTTTCTGGAGTTTTGCTGTACTTGGCGTATTTTTTTTTCTAACAATTTCGCAAACACTATGCAATAGTTAAAATAGTTATTATAAATACTTAGCCATATTTTCATTGGACAATTAATTTTCACACTTTTTATTATTTTATTAACTTGTTACCAATTTTAACAAACAGCCGATTTTTGTATTAACTTTATGGTGTCAAGGTGTCATCTATTGTAAGTAGCGCCATCTACATGTTAATTATCCACACACGGGCCGCACTGTTTGCTCACAAATTCTACACATAAGTAGCACTTTTTTCTTTCTCGACTTTTAAGAGGCTGCGACTTGCCTTAAACTTACAAATTTGCTTTATTTTCTCTCAGTGTATATGTATACACAAACAAACAACATTTTAAAATGTTTGGCTTTGACCGCAACCCTTGGGCAGTGTGCAAACCTTTTCCAGCCTGCAGGCTAGGTTCAAACCCCCGACTATTAATCATAGCCAAGTGAAAACTCTCCCCAAAGCTAAACATCTAAGCCCACACATACACACATACTCCCACACACAGATACACAACAAACATAAAATAAATTATATTAAAGTTCTAGCTAAAAATAGGAAGAAGAAGAAGAAGAGGCAGATGCAGAAGAATTTCCCAACGCTTTTAAATGAATTTACGAGACAACACTTTTCATTTGTCAAGGAAGCGCCATCTATTAAAGAGAGACACATGAAAATATAGAAAGAAATTGAGAGAGAGCGGGCGAGAGATGTATGTGTGAGGGTGGCGGCGGGTGGGCGACAGTTTTCGGGTGCAAGAAAAGAAAACTTATTAAACGCTTCATAAATTTTTATATTATATCTACCCACATCATCATCAGGCCTGGCCAGTGCCATCTATAGCCTGTAGACGACAGAACCATCGACATTGGCTGTCTTATCCTGGTCATAGTCTACTTTGTTTTTTGGGACACACAGCCACTGCACACGGCTAGAGCACAGTGACGTAGATAAGTTTTTGGTGTGAGGGTAGGATGGGTTATGAGCTATGATATGTTCTCTTATAGAATTCCCTGCTGTTTTTTACGTAAGTTATTGAAAATGTTCTTGGCATGTTGTGGTTACTTTACATATTTGTTTTTTTGTTGGTATTTATTTACAATTTTTGAGATTTGATTTAAAAATCTTAAAAAAAGAACTCTAAAAAACTTCCTAAAGTCAAATTTGGCTGTTAAGCAAACAAATTATGTTTTTTCGAGGTGCTATGGTACAACTTATAGTATGTTTTCACCTTAGAACTCTAGGAAATATATATGGTACAACCATTTGGATGCTTTTTAAAATGGCCAACATATGGAATAAATAAAATGTACTTGTCCGAGACAAATTATGTAAGGTATACACTTAGAAAAATATATTGCGCAAGCTCTTACTATCACTGAGATCTAGGCATTTATCGTTCATAGTGATGGACAGTCAGACATGGATATATTGATTTGTGTAGTCACACTGATCTTAATTAAGATCTCTGACGTCACCTTTTGTATGATATATACATTTTCGGATTAAATAAACTCAATAGGTGCCGGCAGGGCCGTAGAGTGAAAATCCGGGCCCTGGGGCAAAAGTACCGGCCTCTCTATTACGCCTTTAGCTTTACGCAAAAGGTCAGAAAACTCTGGTCACGGGGGAAATCTCCTTCTTCTCGAGACCCTTTCGTTGAGTCTAGGTACAAGGTATAAAAATGGGACAGTTCTTTGATCCTTTACCATGCTACCCTCTTCGAACCAATATTTACCTTTAGGTACAAAGGGCTTATTTAGTAGCACATTTAGTAATATACCCTGCGAACTTATAGGTATAGGCAAAAATAGGTTCGAAAAGGATGCATGGAAAGGAGCAAATCTAGTGATTTGTCGAGGCTCCCAAGTACTATATACTCAATTGCTTATTCATAGTCCCAGGGTAGTCGATTGAGCCATGTCCGTCTTTATGAATGCCTAAGATTTCAGAGACTAAAGACTTGTTAAACTCACTATCGATACCTTATAGCTACAACGTTGTAATATTTATACATATTAGCAAAATATGTTCGTTGACGTGACATTTCGATTTCATTAAGAATTAAGGTTACGAGGGGTTGAATAGGCTAGCTCAATCTAAAAACTGAGATCTAGCCCGGTCACGAGTCATTTGGTCCATTGAGATGCCTAATTAAGTCAATAGATTAAGCAGAAGGGGCAAGGAATAGGAGGAGGATCAAAAACTGACTGGCATTTCTAGTCCACCCAAGACTCTTCTATTGCAGAACCATTTGAAGGATTCGACAAAAGTAGCCAGAGCATGACAGATTACCCATGATCTTCAAAAAATAATTTAACCAAAAACTGGGTTCATCTTCTTAGAAGCACCGAGCAGTCGCATAGCAGGCGGTGGATTCTTTCTGTCTCCTCCTCGTCTCCGCAGCTGTGGCAGAAGTCGTGATGTGGTGCGTGCAGCCTCTCAGCCATTGTGACTATGGTGCAGTGCCCCCTTGCCACTCCTACCACCATCCTTTTCCTGTTTTCCTAGAAACGTAGGAATTCAGATGTTTGCTTTGGATTGTACAGTGGCCAGAGTGCTCTGGAGAGGCGACGACCGGTACACAAGGCTCCCATTCTCTTTCCGCCTGAGCCCTGGCCGTTTCCCTAATATGAAATACGACGTCCTGTAAGGGTCCTCCCATATCCATAGCCGCGAGGATTGCTTGGCAGTGCTAAGCTGTCCCTGGAACTCTCATCTACCTCCTCAAGACCTGGCGCACCTAAGTGCCTCGGCACCCAGGAGAGGGGGAGGAAAGTTCAGAAATAAAATTTGTTTAAGTTAGAAAACTTAGGATTAATAGGGCCTCGAATGTATCACATATTTTGCAGAAGCAATTGCGAATTCATTTGTAAAACAGCTTTCAATAGGTTTGTAGATCCCTAAAGAATTAAAAAAGAAAAACTTTTGAGGTATACCACTCAAAGTCCCTCGCAGGCATTTTGGACTCTTTATACCCAACCCATTCGCCTTCTAATTAAGGGCACCAGGGGTTGATTTGCCCACAGAGCCCCCTTGACTAAGCCACTGACCTACCCAATACATGCATGCAGACCGTTTAACATTTTATCTAGACTCCGTTTGTTCCTAGTAGCTTTTTCTTTGCTGTCAGACGAACCAAACTAATGACAGAAAAAAAAACAACCTAGATATAGAGCGAGAGACAAAAGTGTACAAAATGCGTGTGTGGAAGGGAGTAGGCATGTGACATACACTGTGCAACATAAAATTTTATGTTGACTGGGTTTATGTTGGCAAAGACAACAACAACAACTACGGCTACTATGGGCATATAGGGAATATCGGGAATAACAGTAGCCATTTTCAATGGCAATGGCCAAGCAATTTAGTTTCATGTGCCCCACACCGAATAGCTTTCAGATATTGAATTATAGACGCATAAAAAGCTGCCCCTTTAAATTAGGAAAACAAAAGTATAGAATCCTGTGACAAACCTTGACCAGACAGTGCTCACATGTTGCACGGAAAAGTTTTTTTTGGGTTTTATCATAAAAGTCTGCCCATGATAATGACAAAAAAAAAAGCCATAATAATGAAGCAGAAAAAAAGCGAAGCCCCCTAACGACTTACATAATTTGTTAAAAAGTTTTTGTCATATTAATGGAAAAGTAGCATATAAAATGAATTTAGTTTCTTTCGCTCACTCTGCATCATGGGAATTAGTTGGGATTAGTGGAATGTGCTTTGGCCACAAGTTCGGAAGTTCTTGTATTTCGGACGCACAGCAGCATAAAGATTTCCATGTCTTTGTCGATTTTTGATAAATTATTTATTGAGCATCTGCGGGCACAAAGCCCCCCGCACAGCTTGCCGAAAATTTTCTGAATTTTGTCTGTTTATTAAGCACATAATTAAAGCTTAACTACAGCTTCAAATGCCCATGATTAATGAATGGATTTTCAAGATATTAAATTGAAATGGTATCGAGTATCTTGAGCAAAGCTTAAATTCAATGGCCGCCAGCGTAATGGCTTTAATATGTAAACAGAGTAATGCTTAAATATTATTGAATAATTCAAGCGCATTTAGTGAAGCAAATAATTTGAATTGGAAAATTTAATACACTGGGCAAAATGAATAAGTTAGTTTTAATGGATATTGGTTTGCTTTAAACTTTAAAGGCTGCAATTTACATAAATGGAGTTAAAATTTAATGGGCTTATAATAAACAGCCGCAAAAAAAAAAACAAATATTGTATACAGAGGTCTGAGTATGTATTTGGGTTAATTGAGTGCATATCCGAGGTCCGGAAAAACCCCAGCACGCAAGTGTTCTGATATAACTTTCAAGAAAGCTATAAAGCTAGACGATTTTCAGTTTCCTAGATTTTACTCTACGGCGGGCATATTAGGTTCGATAGTGATTTTGAAATTCTAACCCCACATTCGTATTAAGCGACTCCGAAAATTCTTATTTGCATACCCAACTCGAACTTTTAACCCAAAAATTAAAAATATATCTTAGGTCTGCCATTTTGAAATTTAAAAAAAAAACTTATAAGGTACTTATAATGCACTACTAGAAGAGATTCTTAGTAGCATACAAAAAGGGTTACAATAAGGTTTACTTTGCTTTGCCGGCCATTATAACTCCGCCATTTTGAAATTTTAAATTTAAGTGTGTGGAGGCGGTGGCTAGCTCAATAGAGAATATTTATGTTTATTTTTTGAGGAGTACAACCAAGCTCAGTTAGGCTTATAATATAAAAAAAGTATAATTTATTTTAAAAAAATGGCGGACGTAAAGTCGGGCGTGGACGACTTTAGGATACCCTGTACCACTAGCTTGTAATAAAGTCCGATTTCTTCACAAAAAACCAAAAACAGAATTTTTAAGCAAAAAATTTTTTTTTGACCGATCGTTCCTATATATCCCCTTATATATGAAATACCTTCAAAAAGATATGAATGCCAAATTTATTTCAAATATCTTTACAAACAAACAAAACACATCGAATTTTGTATAAAAAACGTGTTTTTGGACCGATTGGTACTATGGGAGCTATATGATCTAGTCAAACGATTTGGATTAAATTTAGTACAGTGCTTAGGAACTATAAAATACTCACTAATGTCAAATTTGGTCCCAATATCTTAACAAACAAACGAAACACAACAAGTTTTGTTAAAAAATCGATTTTTTGGAAGATCGGACCTATGGGAGCTATATGATATAGTCAGCTGATTTTGTTCAAATTTGGCACATTGCTAAGTGGCTTAAAAAATTTCAAACGCCAAATCTGGTTACGACATCTTTATTAAAAAACGAAATATAGCGAATTTTTCTTTAAAAAGTTATTATGGCCGATCGGTCATATGGGAGCTATATGATATAGTCAACCGATTTCGATCAAATTTGATACAGTGATTGGGAACTATAAAAAACTTTCGAATACCAAATTTGGTTACGATATCTTCATAAACAAACGAATTATTCATCTAAAACGCTTTTTTTTGGTCGAGGTCGTCTCAAACACCCCCATGGGAGCTATATAATTTATCCCCGATATCAAAAAAATAAAATAAACTTGCCTCCTATGGAATAATATGGGATCTAATGTGAAAGTTTGGTAACTCTAGCTCTTACCATCTCTGAGATCTAGGCGTTCACACGGACAGACGGACAGACGGACATGGGTATATCGACTTCTCTATTCACCCTTATCATATTTTAGGTAACTTTGGGGTGTCTCCGACGTCTCCTTCTATATGTTACATACATTTTCGGCTTGCACAAACTTAATATACCCTTGGTACCATACGGTACAGGGTATAAAGAGTGGGGTATCAAAATGTATTGATTCATGTCTCTAGCCCGATGGGTCAACATTTTATTGACATGCGCCAACTCACATCAGTAACTGGCCAGAAACTCGAATTCTCAATGTGCTTTTTAAATCTTTCTGATAAAATAAGTACTAATTATCATCGGAGTAGGACAGAGTATAGAGTTTAACATCATCCGCATACATAAGAATGGGAGAAAATTAGATTACTTGAGATCAATAAAAAATAAGCTAAAAAGAAGAGGAACTAGATTGCTACCTTGAGAAACCCATGACGTGACCTTAATTTGTGTAGATTCAGAGAGGCTTTCCTTTTTCAACTCAATTGGATAGACAAGACAGTTTAACAAGGAGAAAACTATGGTTTACCGAGTCAAATGCTTTGCTAAAGTCAGTATAAATGACATCAGTTTGTTTTTTCCCCTAAAACCAAGAGTAAATGAAGTACCATACTCTTCAGAGTGTTTTCAAGACGACAGGCAACAGCTCACACATTTGGGAGCTGAATGGATCACCCAGTTCCAGCTACGTCGAATCCCAACGAAAGACTTAGTCGGATGGTCTTTTGTCCTAATAATAGGTATAGCACAATAGATATTTAGGTCGCACTGCCGACCTCCTTTTGTGAGAGAACTAAACTATTTTGTTCGATTTGGTGAGGTTAGGGTAAAGGCAAGAGTATTTTGGCCAGTACTGGCAGCGAACCGGGCCTAGCGTGTCTAAGGACATGGGGTAAACATAGGTATGCCTTGTCCCCAGATCACGCCGTTTGTTTTGGTCCGGCATTGGATTTAAATGTCACATTCTCGTTTAAAAGTGATGACAGTCCCAAACAAATACAACACTGAAATATACTGACCCTTAAAAGGGATCAGTTGCTCCAAATAGGTTACACTAGCTAAAATAAGCGTAAAATCGTAACGTAACGAAATGATGTGTATGGGCAAGAGTCACGAATAGACTTCTAACGATTGCTCTAAAGTCCAATTCCGAAAGGTTAGACTGGGCTCACAATCAGGGCTTATTTTCTTATTTTCATATTATTCAACACATTTGTGTAAAATGTCATCAAAATTGAGCCACTATTTCACATAGCTACCATACAAAATTTAACCAGTTTTCTGTGCAGCCAAGTTCATGCACTTCTTTGCGACACCTTATAAAATCCACCATAAAAGTTCAAGTCTAATCAGTTCTTTTAAATATTTAACTTAAGAAATCTTCTACTGTCACTTTTCCAAAAAGTTGTGCACCTATGTAAAAATATGTAATTTAATATAAAGAATTGTGCGTAAAACAATTTTCTCCATTTAAATGAAAATGTCGAGAATGCTGTGCAGGAAAAGCTTAAAATGAAATGCTTATTTAATTGCCCCAATGGTCATGCTGCGTTTGTCTTTCTCTCTCTCTCTCTGTTGAGCCCTCTGTTGTTGTGGTTTCGGGAAACCATAAAGGTAAATCGGAAGAAATATGAGGGTTTTTAGGGGATTTCTTTTTGGGGTCTCTACATGCTTAATTAAAGCATTGCTCGACTCAAGACTTGCTCGTAAATAACGCGGCATTAAATTGGCGCTCACACACACAGGGACACTCACACACACACACACACACACACACGTAGAGAGTTTCAGGAAAAACACGTAACTGTAAATGGCTTTCTATGTTGCATAAAAATGAAATTCAAATAAAAAGTAAAAAGTAGAAAATAGAAAGAAATAAAAGCTTAGCTTAAAACGCACTGCGAAGAAAAAACAAGTGGTTAAGTTAGAGTCGGCAGATGACGACTTTGGTATGCTCTTCCTGATGACCAAATCTTTCAGCGTTTTGAGACATTTTGAAGAATTTTTTGAAAAATATAATCAAATTATTTGGATTAGGATTTATGAAAGGATTTTGATGTCAATAGTGAAAAACTGGGTACACTGGAAGAAAAATGGAATCATATACTTTTCAACGAAATTTATATAAGTTTCTTCTTATATTCTGTTGCTTCTAATGAAACATAGCATATGAGCATACGGGTTTCAAAATCATTAGTTTTTGCCTTAAACTGCTGAAGATCCTAACCGATACTGTTTAAATTTGAGATGGTGAGATCTGAGCATCGAATTTAAAATTGTTACTTTGAAGATCGAATCGGAACTCAAAATTCAGCTAGGCATTACGGAGAAAAGCCTAATCAGAGCTGACCCCAAACATCATGCCCCTAGTTCTACTTCGTAAAAATGTCAAGAATCCTTTACTTTTGTCTTGATAACTTGCATATTCCTTCAAGTGAAACATTTTGTCCACACCAGCCTAACATACCCTTCTTATATAACCAAATTGCAGTGTATAAAAATATTCGTAAAAAGGGTTAAAATGCCATAACAACAACAATACGATTTCACTTTTTAATGTTATGGGTATGTGTGTGAGTGTATATAATGCTTCAGGATATTCCTGCCTGTTGTTGGTCTAGCTGTTTCCGTAGTTGACCCAAATTTTGCTATCGCACGTCTTTTGTGCCCAATATCTTACACCTTTTTATGGCTAAGACCGAGCAGGACTAACCTGGGGGAACAACCAAAGGAAACCCAACAAGGCAAACAAAAAAAAAAGGGCAAGTATCTATATAAGTAAATTGCGCTTAAATGAGTTTGTAAGTGGAAATGAAATGCATATTTATTGTATTTAAATTGCCAGCAAACATTTCTTTTAAGACAAATCCTTAGTAGGCTGAATAGCAACAATTACGTATAATAAAGATGCAATGGATTAAGTTTTTTATTGGAAATAGTTTTGTTTTTAAAGGGCAATCAGCCAAATAACGAGCTAATTGAAGTAGCTTCAAAGTATTAAGGGAGAGGTGAGAGCTGAGGGTAAAGAAAATTTGAGCCAGCTGAGAGCTTAAAAAAAATACACAAAGATTGAAAAGATATAGAAAATTATAATTGCATTTTTTTAATTAAATAATTGTTTTTTTTAAACTACTGATTGTCTAAAATCATGTTTTTCAAGTATTATTGTCAAGAATTTACCCAATTTACCCCTTACCCAATGGCCAAGTTTCAACCAAGTCTGATGCTGACTGCAGCTACCGGAAATGACAAACAAAAGCTAAAAATAAAATGGCGTCTGCAGTTCCTTGGCAATACAAAAGCACTAACTGCTTTGGGGGTCAGTCAACATCTGCATGCGAGTGCGTCGCTGAAGCAAAATGTTGTGCAGCCTAAAAGTATGCACTGCTTTTTTTTTTGCTTTGCACTGAAAATGTCGTTACCAAGCGGAAATTGTGCATTGCAGCGTGGGATGCAAATAACTATAACTAACGCATAGGTATTGTTATATTGGAATTTATCATATGAACATGATGCATATACTATATTATATATATATAATATATATATTTATGACTAACAATCGGCTTTCAATTCCAAGTTGGACAAGCTTCAACGTTTGCAAAACTTGAGCGTAATATTTACTTTTGCATTTATGCTTAGTTTGTAAAAGTGTTGGCTGCTGCTACTGTCAGTACGGAAATGAAATTTCAAACACACGGACTGACAGACCCAGAGACGGACGGACGGTCGGACGAACAGGCTGGCATTTAGACAGCGCGCAGTGGCGCCAAAATGCTGCAGAAAAAAAAAGTTGTTAGGAAAAAAAAAAATTGCTTTACGAATGGGTAAAAGTAAGCAGAAGCGTCAAATAAACAGTTTGCGCAATATACACAAACAGGCTTACACACACTTGCAAAAGGCAGTGGCTTAGTGAGCACTTAGCAAAGGGGGTTTCTCATTACATATGAGTTATAGTAAAAATGGAAACGGAACCTGAATGCCAATGTTCCCACAGAAAACGGCGAGATGAGCAGAACGGAAAGAATTTTCAAAATGTGCTAAAGTTTTTTATGATTCAAGGCTTTTATGGCTGGTACTTAAACTTAATTTCGGAACTAATTGGAAAAACGTTACAAGTTTAAAAAAAAAATATCATTTCACTAAATAATTAAGCTAATCGTTATTCGGTCGACAAGTAGGGACGTGAGG
This sequence comes from Chymomyza amoena, assembly GCA_037043745.1. Classification (NCBI taxonomy): domain Eukaryota; kingdom Metazoa; phylum Arthropoda; class Insecta; order Diptera; family Drosophilidae; genus Chymomyza; species Chymomyza amoena. The sequence continues at coordinate 64,663 of JBAMAX010003607.1, read as the reverse complement.
CGGCTTGGGTCCCAGATTACGGCCGACAGCTATACTTTCGATGTTGTCAAGGAATTCATCTACCTTGGCACAGCCGTTACCACCGACAACGATGTCAGGCTGGAGATCAAGTGAAGAATCACTCTTGCCAACAGGTGCTATTTCGTTCTCAATAGGCAATTGAGTAGTAGAGACCTCTCTCGCGCGACAAAACTATCTCTCTACAAGGCACTCATCCTTCCAGTGATTCTTTACGGTGCGGAAGCCTGGACCGTGTCGCTAACTGATGCAGCTGCCTTGGGGGTTTTCGAGAGGAAAGTACTGCGCAAGATCTTTGGTCCTATTCGAGTTGGCGAGGACTACCGCATCCGCACCAACCAGGAGCTGTATGAGCTCTTCAACGACATGGACGTTGCTCAGCGTATCAACATCCAGCGGCTTCGCTGGCTCGGGCATGTCGTTAGGATGGACGAGGATGCTCCAGATAGACGTGTGTTCGATGCGGTAGTCAGTGGCCGTAGGCGGAGAGAACGACCGTGTTCGCGTTGGAAAGACCAAGTGGAAGGGGCCCTGTTTTCGCTCGGTGTGACCAACTGGAGAAGGCGCGCGCAATGCAGAGGCGCCTAGAGAGATGTTATAAGGCAGGCCGTAATCCGGTAATCGGGTTGTTATGGCCACATAAGAAGAATCGTTATTCGGTGTTTAAAGAATCTTCAGTTCCAGACAAAATAAGGATAAATCTTTAAGATAAGTTTATATAGAATGTCACGCGGTGAAATGGGTTTCCAATCCATAAATTCAAGTTTTTGTTTTGTCCAAAAATAAGTCAAATTTGTAAAAAAAAATATTATAAAATATAACAAAACTCATTCAATACGTAATAATGCTTAATTATTTAAATTTGGCTTGCTCTTATGCAGCACCAAAAAAATTTTCCAAGCCCGACAATAGTTTATGACCTATAATATGTCATATTTGTAAATCAAGGAAAATTTTGTCTACCAATTTTTCAACCTGAAAAATAAAAAACATCTTTGCATATTTTTAATTGAACTTGTAGAATAGTTTCAAAACCCCATTAACTATTTTAACTTCAAGTAAATCATGAAAAAAAAAGTTCGAAAATTTTGTCTAACAATCGCCTTTTAACAGATACGAATAAATTAGTGCGATGATCAAATATTTGCCAGCATTTATTTCGAGTAAATATTTGCTTCATGTAAGGAGTAAAGGAATAATTTTTTGTTTCTGCCGTCATTTGACAAATATTCTAACAATTACTTTTCAATATAAACAAATCAATCAAAACAAATTATTCTGATGAGCAAATATTTGCTACAAATACTGGCCAACATTTTTTTGGTACCAATGAACTTCCGAGCAGATATATGCTTCATGTAGAAAGTAAAGGAATAACTTTTTGTTGTTACCGTCATTTGACAAATATTCTAACAATCACTTTTTAATATAAACAAATCAATCAATTCAAATTATTCTGATGAGCAAATATTTGCTACAAATATACTGGCCAACATTTATTTGGTACCAATGACGATCAGATATATGCTTCAGGAAGTAAATGAATTTTGTTGTTGGCGTCACGTGAGAAATATTTGAGCAAAACATTTTGTTTGCTGAAGCAGCATTTGAATTTTTATTTTAACCTCTTCTGGCGTCCTTAATAATCAGGCATTTTATGTTTAAGAACGCGTCTCTATTGCAAAAAAATATGCATATATATATCATATTTTTCAATAGAATCAAAAAAAATTACTAAGAGTTTTATATTCAGCGAAAAGTACACGTTCAAATACTTGCCAGCTTTTACTGACGAGGCAAATATTTGCTCAACAAATTCAGCAAATATACTTTGATCAACATTTATAGTATTTCATCCAAAAATCCCTATTAAACTACTCCACTGATACTCGAAAAAAACATAACCTTGAGCTGTATCATAGCACACACACTCGCACACACACTCACACACACTTACAAAACACTCAAACAAAATGCCGGACACTCGGACAAGTCTCAAAAAAAGCAACGAGGCGTATGAGTGAATAAGAGTGCGTATGTGTAAGTATGTGAGTGAGTGTGTTTATGTAAGTTTGTCAGTGCGTTTGAGTGTGAGTGTGAGTATGTGTGCTTTGCAACAACATTGAAAACTCGTTTTTAAATGGCAACAACCAACAGAAGCAACAACAACAGCAACTACAACAGCAACTACAACAAAAATATGACATGCCATGTCCGTTCGTTTTCAGCGTCCGTTTCCTTGCGTTCAACTCGGTTTGCTGTTGTTGCAATTTTTGTTATTACCCTTGTCGTAATACCCTGTACCCATAAGCTCTAGGGTTGTATCAGATATTGGCTGAATATAGGTTCCTTAGACTTTCCCGACAGTGCCTTGGTAAATCTTGGTAAATGAATGGGATCATGGGAGTAAGCTTTACATAAATACTTTTTTGCTCTACGGCAAATAAAGCTAGAGCTGTATCCCGGAACTATATGCTGAAGCTGTATTCCATTTTAAAACACAATACAATAAAGCCCTCCTCGTAATGCCTTTAACAGCACACACCCAAAAACTACTAAAATTACTCTTATGGAAAAAAGATGCCTGTTTTTCATAGTTTGCTTCATTTGTTTCTCGAAATAGTCTTTCTAAGACACTTTGCATTTTTACTATGTTGCAAATATAATAAACAAGGTGAATACCCCAATTATATCAAGTTCAGAGCAACTAATCTATTTCAACTGCTGCCACTAAATATGGCACTTAGGCTTATGGAAGTCTAATAAACACTAAACGTTGACTTTAAAGAAACCCATATATTTCCCTAATTTTTCCTATCCATTCTACATCCTTACCACTTACTCCCATTATCGGTATTACAAAGGCCCTATTCTTGGCCTAACCCTACTCTATCTACCTCCAAAAATCGCCTCAGTCCTCAACTGATCAGCTTTTTACTGCACGCAATTGCAGTGTATTCCACTGTCGTCAACCCTTGCAACAGTTACCAAATTTGGTAGTAGTAGTTGTTACTGTTGTTGTTGTTATTGTTGCATAAGTGGCCCCCAGTTGGTTGGCAGAGGTCTGACTGGACCGAGCAATCGTGCCAACAGGCAACATGCTTGTAATAACCCACAGACAAATTGCCATTCATATGCAGTTGGACAAAATGTGGACCAACTTTTCTGGTTTTATTTTTTGGCTCACTCTACTCTCTCTCTCTCTCGACTTCTTCCGGCGTTACCCCTTTCGCTTGTACCCTCTTAGTGACTCCATTTCCCTGCGGGTAACTTTATTTTTTGGCTTGGCAAGCGGAAACGGAAGGCACAAAATCAGTTGCACAGCATTTTGAAAATATTTAAAGCATACTTTTTGGCAGGCTCATTTAATATGCATATTTGGAACACACTACACTACAAGTGCACAGAAATATATATATTTATCATAATTAACAATAAATAACTATTGTGACATATGTTGGTTTTGTTTCACTTCGCAGATAATCACGGAAGGGACGCAATTCATCAGAGCACCTGAGGGCTTAATAGCTTCGAGACTGAGCCTTAAGTTACAATTGCAGGCGGTGCATTTTGGTCCTGCCCTGATTGGTAATAGTGCTAATGCGCATATGACAAATGCCTTAGGACCCGCTGGAGGTCTGGTTCTACGCTGCACTGCGCAAATTGGCGATTTATATCAGGAATACAAGGAAATCGAATTGGGCACGCCACAAAAGGATCCGGTGCCGGCAAGAGGTAGGCATATATACATACCTAATGTTATGATGATATGAATTATATATTGTTTGGGGTTGTAAAAGGAGGTGGTGAAAATTTAAAGCCGCGGCTTTGGATCGATGCATATTTCAAGTAGTTTTTTGTATTTTAACAAAGGTCCAGGCTACTTAAGTATTTTCTTGAAAAAGATGGGTACCAAGAGAAAGAGTTTGTGCGTCACCCTATCGACTTCGGTTAACATCGCGAAAGATGCGACTATGAACTTCATGTATTTCCTTGTATGTACAGCTTTGACTTCATTTCGCTGGGGCTGCTCATCTGGTCATTTTTTTTAAGAGCAAAGACAAAACAATTCTCCTAAAAGCCTTAAATACAATATATGGTTGGTTGGTTGGTTTGGGTGCCGTTTGAGTGACAACATATTCAAACTCAATAAGCGCTAATGCGCCATTTTGTTACAGCACTTATGGGAACCACTGCTGTTCGGTTTACTCAAACCATCTCGATCCGTTAATAAACCTACTGATGTCGTCTATGTTCTTTTCTGCCAAGTCACGTAGGCTTCCTAACGCGAAGCTTCCTAGTGCTCTGTGGCGTAAGGACCCCAATCGTGGGCACTCACATAAATAATGATAAACTGTCTCTTCTGTGTTCTCCTGGTCACAGCTTAGGCATCTGACTTTGTAGGGCCAGCCCATTTTCTTTGCATGGTCTCCTAACGGCCAATGTCCGGTTATTGTCGATGCTATTCTGAAGATCATTGTTCTTGGCTTGCTTAGCAGTTCGGCCGTTCTACGCTTATCGTATCGCGGCCAAATTTCCTTTGTAATCTTGCAAGTGCCAATATTTTTCCATCTGGCTTCAGCCTTGTTCTGAGCTCGCATAAGAAGTTCTCTCTTGATAGCTCTGAGGGGGTATTTGACAGCTACCTCCGCTGCTTCGGCATCTAATGCTGCTTTTCTCGCCAGTTCATCAGCTTTTTCATTCCCGTATGCGTTCCTATGTCCGGGAACCCATACGAGAGTGATGTTCATTCAGCTTGCAAGGGCATTGAGATCTTCTTTGCATTGTCTGATGACTTCAGAGTTCACGGTTAGCGATTTGATCGCCAGCAAAGCTGCTTAACTATCGGAGAATATACACACCTCCGCCAGCTGACTCGGATGATTATTCAACACCTTACATGCTTCTCTGATGCCAAAGACTTCCGCCTGGAAGATGCTGTTTCTGCTGCCTAGGCGACAGGAGAGAGATACTTTGAGTTCGTCCGAGTAGACCCCTGCTCTTACACCGCGATCCAGCTTGGATCCGTCAGTATAGATTGCAGCTGCGTCTGCTCTCATTACCCTGTTCATATTCACTACTTTCGCGTTGGGAATCTGACGTCGAACTTCTTCTTGAAGTCCAGTACTGGTGTTATGTAATCTGTTGATTTGCTAGTCTCTTGGCCATGTCCGAAGGTACTAGTCCTCCAGAGTCCAGTTTCTTTGATTCTGGTGGCCGTGTTTGCTGCAGTTAGCTTTAATATATACTTCTATAAACTTGTAACCTGGTCCTTTCATAGGGACGGATCTTTGTCACTGAAATAAAATCATCCTAAGATTAGAAGTCGCTTCATTTTATATCTTCTTTTAGCACTACTAGATTTTCGTTTCAACTAATTCTTTAAAAACATAATTTTTCTTAAAGCCTTTCGAAATTTTCTAATGCTTTATGTTTTTCTTATCAATTTACTTGCAGTAACACTATCATCCGGTTCTGGATTTCAAAATTTCCTGGAAACGTATTTCACAAGATCTGCGACCGCCAAAAGTCAAATAGCCACCAATTGGATTTGGTATCTGAGCATTTTGCTGCTAACTTTTTCTAGCAGATAGTTGAATTGTCTAACAAAAATATGCAACCAAAAGTCAACTTCAAGTAAACGTAAATCAAATGCATTTTAGTTATAGAGTATATACTACGATAAACATAAAAAATAAATGTTAAAAAATACCAAAAAAAAAATACCACAGCAATTAGCAGCTTGTTGTTTAGACATTTGACATGAAATGTATAGCATAAGTTATGGCCTAGTTGTATAGCATTAAGTTTAGTTATAAAAAAATAAAAAATAAATAAACTACATAAAATATATGCCATAAATTAATGTAATAATGTTTGTTAGACTACACACAATAAAAATTTGTATATATATTTGCTTTATAATGTAAAACGATACACAAAAATACATTTGAAAAAAATAAAATAAATAAATTAGTTATACACAGGCACACAGACAGCGCTAATTGTTAATTAATGGTTTATTTAATGATGCATAAAAATATTGCAAATAGCTAAAACTAAAATTTAATTTTGATTGCAAAAAAAAAAAAAAAAATAAGCAGTGTCTAAGTAAATGCAATTTAAAATATCAAAAACAACACAATTTAAAAGTTAAGCAAAAACTTATTTCAGTGTTGTACAATTGTATGAAAATAAATGCAGCGTGACACGCGTGAGTATTGTAAGCTGCTGTATAACGCGTGTCACGCGTGAGTATTGTAAACTGCTGTATAACGCGTGTCACGCATTTGTATAAACCAAAATCAAAAAGCATTTCAAAATAAACAAGCATAACTATTCCATTATGATACAAATGAAATTTTATTTTATATGCGCATTGGCCCAATCATCGTGGTCATCATTTTCGACTGGACGCAGCATCATTTGCACAAAGGTTATGGGCTCTGTTTTAAAGAATGGATTCCATTTTAGACACGTATCGCAAACGCCTTTTTCAGTGCTATAACGTCCATTAAGATTCGATTGATAACATTTTCGATACCACCAGCCGCCATGGCAGGTTATTGCACAGTTTTCATCGTCATGTTCATCGTTTTTTCTATCATAGGTGGAAAAGGGCATGCCGCGATGATAGTCCAAGGCATCTCCGGCCACGCCTTTGAACGAGCCTATTGAGGTAAGTCTATATTTCTCGGATTCACTGCCAATGCGAAACGAAGAGAATGTGGCCCAAGCATTTCTTGTACCGGACGTGAATATAACGGCCATTTCGACGTTTAAGCTGTTTGTCAAACGATAGACCTTCTCCAGGCCATAAAAGAATTCACCCTCCAAATCGCCAAAGCCACGTTTGTAATCCTCCCAGCCGCGAAAGAAATTAACCGTACCGTCTATGCGTCTTTGTATGACAATCCAGTTGCCTAACTTCTTCTCGAAATTCACCTCACAACGCACTTGTATTATTTTTTCGAATCCTGGTAACAATATCTGATAGATACCATTCACTGGCGCATCGTCACAGCTATCAATCTTCTTGTTAAAAGCTACCGCGTCGGTTGATTTGGACGCTTTTTGATCACCTGCCCCGCTCCTTTCTAATGCTCTTTTGCGCTTAGTTCTAGGCCGTTTATCCATTTGGCTATACTGACGTAACAAGGTCTTGAAATCGAGGTTTTGACTAACCAGAGCAGCCCCAGACTGGGCTGTGTTGCACTCACATCGAAGCAGCGCCAAAGCCAGCACAAAAAGCGTTTTTATAAAATTAACAGACGACAGCTTCATCTTAAAGTGCCAAGATTTATATAAATGGAGCCACAAAAAACAATAATTTATTTATATAGCCAAATCGCTAAATTGGATTATTGCCGTGAAATTAGCTGTTATATGCTTACAAAGCGAAAGAACGAACACTGCCAACAAAGAGAAATCAAATCAAAACCACACTGACGACTTTGGGATACCCTGTACTACTAGGTTATATTACAATAAAATCCTGTATATACCTTAAGAATACCAAAACTCATTTGATTGTCAAATTAAGTTACGATACAACCAAAAACAGGCGAATTTTGAAACAATTGTTCGTAAGGGAGTTATTTGCTATAGTCAACCGATTTTGATCAATTTTGGTACACTGCTTGGGTACTCCAAAAAAACTGCTGAATACCAATTCAATATCTTCACAAACAAACGAAACACAATATATTTTGTACAAAAAACATTTTGTTGATCGATTGGTACTATGGGAGCTATATGATATAGGTAACCGATTTTGACCAAACCGTACAGTACCGTGCTTGAGATCTATTAAAAACTTCCAATTGACAAATTTTGTAACAATATCTTCATAAACAAATGAATTACCTATCTAAAACATTTGTTTTTTCGAGGTCCACTGAAACACTCCTATGGAAGCTTTATAGTATCACCTCAATATCGAAAAAATGGAATAAACTTGTCTCCCCTGACTTAATTACGCATTAAATCTAAAAATTATGTCTCTCTAGCTCTAATCGTATCTGACATTTCGACTTTCATACAGGCAGACGGACATGGGTATATCGACTTGTGTAGTCACAATGGGTTTAGGTTTTTGAAGTCGTTCAATCCGAATGCAATACCCAAGTCAGGTTTGTCAGAAAGCCACTAAGCCACATTTTTCTTCTAGATACTGCGGAATACAGCATCTTTTTTGGGCCAAGAAAACGCAAACATGTTGAAGGTTATCTGGAATATGTGCTGATTTTTTTTGTTCGTAGGACCCCAGCACGATGGTGTTAACAGAAAACCTTCAAAATAATGCTTGTATGATCTCTACACCAAGGGTTAAAAATTAGTGGTCGTCATTCCCAGCAGAACAAGTTCCATAAAGGTTGTTTTAGAACCGATGATCTGACAAAAAAATTGCATGCTCTTCGGAACTTATATTGGAGACATGTTTGGCCAATAGTGGGTTAAGATTTCGTTATAAATTGCCGTGAATAAAAAGCATAACATAACAATTCTGCAAAATAAAAAGCTTGTTACGATTGTGGCAATGAAACCAGGCAAAGAAAAGTGTAATTGAGATACCTAAAAATAACGTCTATAACAAAATCGATGCAAGGTTCACGTTTCCCGTTTTCAGTAATAATTGAAAACAAGAAATTCATAACTTGGAGAGCGAACTAACTAAAAATTTTCATTTCAATTTAGTAAAAACCAAACTGTTAAGTGGAGGCACTTTTTTTCTTATTTTGATAAATGGTTTTTTAAAAATAACTTGACCTTTTTATGAAAAAATGTGTCATTATAATGCGGGAACGACTAAAACATGTTGACGCTACCAAAATTTTTTAAAATTCGAAAACTATGGTACTTAATCAATTTCATAATTTAAGAGCTTTTCAAATTTACGAAGGCCAGCTCAATATTTATTTAATATTATTTTCAGAGAGGCATGAAACTGAAGTATAATTTGCTGTTTTAAAAAGAAGTTTTTAAATGTTATGCAGAACAATACTATACAGTCAAAAACCAAAAAAAAATTAAAATTTTAACCTTTGACCTATTTTCGGGACCATCGACGAGGTGTGTTCAAAAAGTATCGCGAATTTTGATTTTTCGCGGGTTACGTATATTAAAATTTTGATTTTTTTGTGACGTTATGTTGGTACGCATGTCTCTCACTTATGCCGACAAGCTCGGCCATTTTAAATGTTCACTTAATTGTTGACAGCTGCTTTGCTGGCACGCGTTTTGGCTCGTCTTCGATTTTTACCTATTCAAAAAATGGATCAAAGAACCTGTATCAAATTTTGTGTGGAAAACCAAATTAAGTGCGCGGATGCATTCCGAATGTTGACTGTGGCATACGTAGAAGCTACCTTGGACCGAAGCAACGTTTATCGGTGGTACAACGACGAAGAGCGTGCCGGACGCCCGAGCACTTCAACAACAGACGAAAAAATTGATTAAGTGAAGAAAATGGTTTTGGCCAATCGTCGAATCACCGTTAGAGAAGTTGCTGAGACATATCGATTGTCTCGTGCCATTCGATTTTTATGAATGATTTGGTCATGAGACGGATCGCCGCGAAATTCGTACCATAATTAATCAATTTCGACCAAAAACAGCATCGCATGAACATTGCTAATGAGACGTTTGACTCTGTCCGTGACGACCCAAATTTGCTGCAGAGGGTCATAACTGGTGACGAATTGTGGGCTTATGGTTGTGACGTGGAAACCAAAGCTCAATCATCTCAATGGAAGCTGCCGCACGAACCAAGATCGAAAAAAGCGCATCAAGCTCGGTCGAATGTTTTGCTTACAGTTTTTTGATTGCAGGGGCGTGGTAGGTCAATAAGGAATATTACCTGCAAGTTATGCGCAATTTGCGTGAAACAATCTACCAGAAACGCCCGGATTTGCGGAAGAACTAAAATTGGCTTTTGCACCACGACTTTTTGGCCAAAAACAACACACTAATGACCACCGTATTCCCCAGATCTGGCCCCCTGTGACTTTTTCACACATGACCACACATCGCTACGCCCCTGGCTGTATGCAAATAAAATTGAAATTTTTACATTACATTACACTAGTCGACGATGAAAAATCTCCAGAGATGAGACTTATATTTTATGTTAGGGCAATGTTTCAGCATTCAAAATCCATATTTTTTATTATCCTGTTAAAGCTTGTTTTTTTTCTATGACTATTTTAGTGAAAAAGGACCTTTTTCAAAAAACGATTTCACATATGATGTCATAAAATCTGTACCAATTCAAATTTTTTCAAAACTTTTTTCCTTAAAAGCAGAATAGAATACCTTTCCATAATGTCCCCAATAATAAAAATCGGTAACCTAAAAAACAAACTACAGCCGAAAATGTGTGCCCGAAAGGCAAAAAAACACAACATTTTGGTGACTTTTTCTACAAATATCATTATTTTTTTCAGAAAAAGTCTTTAACACCTAAAAAATTAGCTATTTTAGGTTATTGGTTATAATATGTAGATGCGACTTCTGGATAACTTTGCCTTTTTATGATAAAAGATGAATGATTTATTGAATTTTTAGTAAGAATGAAAAAAAAATCGTTCTTTTTCGGTCTTTTTTTTTGTCACTTTCAACAGCATTTAACCTTTAAAAAGTAGTTCATTTACAGTTGGAACTTTGGAAGCCAAAACAAAAAGAGAAGAGAATGTACCTTTCTCGCGATTGCAAACGCGATGAAAACTGAGAAAAGTACTATGGCTGTTAGCTGTTGGACAAAGCAAGCAGGGGTGTGAGCCCTTTATAATTACTCGATATTTTTAATTTGCAACTATTTAGAAAATTAGCATAGGCAAAAGAAAAATAATTATTTTATGTTTCTTATTATCATCGTGGTTATGTTTTTGTGTATCTTGGTTCGTATATATATATTGGGAGTAATATTTTTGTTAGAATAATTTAACAAATTGCTTAAATCACACGGAAAAACTAAACAGAGAACGTTTCAAACCAATTCGTTTCACTATTTAAGTGGAACTATTATGCCTTATATATCTAAGTTTTTTTTTAGATATAATAGATCACACGGAAATAATATTTCAAAATGAACACTTACCTGCTGCTAGTGTTTTTATTGTGCCTTAATCTGGTTACAGGAAAGCTAACAAAAGTCGAGATTGAAAAGTTATTCCGCTCCGGTCATGGTCGTTTATACAATAGTACCGATGTTCCATTTTTTAACCGCACTATTACGGACTGTCGGCATGTCGAAAATGCTGGTCTTTACTGGTTACAGTTAGGTTACGAAAAAATTAAGGTGCGTTGTGAAACCTACTTTTTAAAAGGCGGTTGGATGGTTATACAACGACGTTCAGAGAATCGGCAAGACTTTTACCAACCTTGGAAACAATATGTGTCCGGTTTTGGGGACCTCAATGCGGAGTTCTGGCTAGGTCTTGATAAAATTGTGAAAATAGCGTCTTACGCTTCCACTGAACTTATAATACTTATGAATAATGTTGATGGACTTAATTCGTACGCACTATACGATAGCTTCCAAATTGGCAGCGCCAAGGAGGACTACAAACTTAAGCGCCTGGGTAAATATGTGGGCGAGGCAGGTGATGCTTTATTATATCATCTTAATAAGCCTTGGTCCACCTACGATAAGATGAATTATGGCAATAAAAACTGCGCTAAGCAATTCTATGGTGCCTGGTGGTACGGCCAATGCTATACCAGGTAAGATCTATGGCTAAATGTTGGGGTCATTAAGCTTATAAGTATTTCTACATTGCAGCAGTCTGAATGCCAAGTACCCAAACGCAAAAGAGAGAAAACGCAAATGTTTTAAGTGCATGGTCTGGAATACTTTTGTATGGGATCGACCACTTACGTATACACAAATGATGTTACGCTTTAAATAGTTTTAACGCTAGTGCGTTATACAGCACTGGCTAAAATGTGTTAGAAGTTTTAAATAAAGCATTACTTCAATATTGGTTTATAACGCTACCGAATAGAATTTTATTTATTTTATATCCTCTAGACGTAAAGGCAGCCAAACTGCCGGATCCAAACTTTTAAAATTACCTCAGTAAAATTGATATTTGTGCATCATGTTTTTTTAATTTTTTCCGCAAATTTTACTTCCTCGATTTTTTTAAACATTTTTTTTTATAGCTTATTGATCTTAAAATTAAATACAGAAAATATTTTTAACTTATTTTAAATTTTATAAATGTAACAAAAATTTTAATGAGATCTCCATGTAAAGTTGATATTTGTGCAAAAATTTTAAAAAACAAAAATTTAAGAAATGAAATAATTAATTCAAATTATATTTTTTTATTAATATGAAATGGAACCTCCTTTTTGCTTTGCAACCAATTCCAATCGTCGGGGCATTGAATTTACCATGTTTTGAAGAGTTTCTATGCCGATAGATGCCCATTTCTGTACAATGGCCGTTTTAAGGTCCTTTAAGGACTCAAATTGCCGTCCACCTTCATACACCTTTGCTGAAAGTATACCCCAAAGGTCTTCAATAGGATTTAAGTCCGGACTTATCTCTGGCCACTGCAATAGCTGAATATTTTTCAAATTGAAAAATGACATCGTATGCTTGGCAACATGTATAGGAGCGTTGTCCTGTTGAAAAATGAAGTCCTCGTCATGATACTCCTCTACAAATGATATAAGTTGTTCTTCAAGAAGATCCGAATACATTTGCGCATTTATGCGTCCTGGGATAAAGCAAATGGGAGACTTGCCAGCAGAGCTAAAAGCGGCCCATACCATAAGCGATCCACCGCCATGATTGCGCTTATGGCAAGTCTTCCTGGGATGTCGTGGGTCACGCCAGTATTTTTGGTTTCCATCCGGTCCGTCTAAATTAAACTTTTTTTCATCACTGAAAACCACTTTTTCGAACTCGCTGCCCCAAAACTTTTTTTTTTCATAAAAAGCAAGTCGGGCCTTTTTATGCCGGGGCAACAGTTTTGGTGTCCGCACTTTAGCTTTGCTTTCAAGTCTCCCATTTGCTTTATCCCAGGACGCATAAATGCGCAAATGTATTCGGATCTTCTTGAAGAACAACTTATATCATTTGTAGAGGAGTATCATGACGAGGACTTCATTTTTCAACAGGACAACGCTCCTATACATGTTGCCAAGCATACGATGTCATTTTTCAATTTGAAAAATATTCAGCTATTGCAGTGGCCAGAGATAAGTCCGGACTTAAATCCTATTGAAGACCTTTGGGGTATACTTTCAGCAAAGGTGTATGAAGGTGGACGGCAATTTGAGTCCTTAAAGGACCTTAAAACGGCCATTGTACAGAAATGGGCATCTATCGGCATAGAAACTCTTCAAAACATGGTAAATTCAATGCCCCGACGATTGGAATTGGTTGCAAAGCAAAAAGGAGGTTCCATTTCATATTAATAAAAAAATATAATTTGAATTAATTATTTCATTTCTTAAATTTTTGTTTTTTAAAATTTTTGCACAAATATCAACTTTACATGGAGATCTCATTAAAATTTTTGTTACATTTATAAAATTTAAAATAAGTTAAAAATATTTTCTGTATTTAATTTTAAGATCAATAAGCTATAAAAAAAAATGTTTAAAAAAAATCGAGGAAGTAAAATTTGCGGAAAAAATTAAAAAAACATGATGCACAAATATCAATTTTACTGAGGTATAGTGAATTTTAAGTGTTTTATTTTTGTAACCCCATGCTCAGAGAACTACACTAAAATTGCAAAAATCATTTTTAAATAACCGCTGTTTCCGAGCTTCGGTTCAGTGCCAGTTATCCTACAAGTTGACTCGATCTTAGTTAGGGTTCCATAACGATGTGTTCTTGGAATCTTGTATTCTGAAATGGTAAACATTTATCTGTATTTTGACAGTTTAATTTTTGTGTAACCCATGCGTAGTGAAAATTTTATTATAACCGGCCGGAACCCCTCATTTGCCCAAAAAATCATCTAAGTGTAACGGGTGATTGATTAAGACCTTTTTTTAATGATTTGGCAAATCTAAATTTTAAAAGAATGATGGGATCTTTATTTATGAATTCGAAAGGATATTTTATGGCATTTATTTTTAAAAATAATCTCGTTCAAATGTTGGCCGCAACTGCGTTTTAAATGGTCCATCCTGAAGGTCCTATTTTCCATGACTCGTTCAAGCATTTCCACTGGTATTTGGCCAATAGCACGAGTAATGTTGGCTTCCAAGGCCTCAATCGTTGCTGGTTTGTCCACGTAAACTTTTGACTTTACGTAACCCCAAAGAAAAAGTCGAGCGGTGTGATATCGCACGATCTTGGCGGCCAAGGTACGGGTCCCGTACGTGAAATTAATCTCTCACCAAATTGACCTCGCAATAGAGCCATTGTTTCATTGGCAATGGGAACCGGAGCGTCATCCTGTTGGAACCAAATGTCGTCGAGATCACGGGCAACAATTTCAGACAGCAAAAAGTCCGTTAACATGGTCCGATAACGTGTGCCATTGATGGTAACGTTCGCACCTTGCTCATTTTTAAAAAAATACGGACAACCATTGATCACCAGCCCACAGACCGCACCAAACCGTTGTTTTTCTTGGATATAATGGCAGCTGGTGAACCTCTTCGGGTTGATCTTCTCCCCAAATACGGCGATTTTGCTTGTTCACGAAACCGTGGAGTCAAAAGTGGGCCTCATCACTGTACAAAATTTTGGTCGAAAACAACGGATTTTCATCGATCTTACCAAGAGCCCATTCACTAAAACGGCAACGTGCAGGAAGATCATTCGGCTTTCCATGATGATTTGCCAATGAATACTGAACAACTTTGCCTTTGACAGCTGTCATGGATCACGCGTGATCCACACGAAAATCCCTATTGAAAAAAAAAAGGTCTTAATGAATCACCCTTTAAGTGGCGCAGTGACGTTTCAATTCAGCATTGTTGGCCGCAATAACTACTATAAAATAGGCATACTGCGACTAATGCTCGAAACATAAAAAAAACAAATAATTAAACCTTATTTTCTTTGCCCTGGGATTTGCTTTCTGAATGACCAATGAAGCTGGCAATCTTAAAACTTCAAATAGATCTTATGCAAAAAAAATAACTTTCAGACTGAATTCGTTGAGATTCTTCTTCAACTTAAACAAAAGACCTCACCAAAATAGTTGGTATTACTAAGTAGACAATCCAAAGCTTCACTTTTGATTTCTTTTAAGCTTTTAAATCTCAAATAATTGCCATCCTTTAACGCATTGAATCTCTCGCAATTCCCAGCAATACTTCATTTTGGAAATTAGTCAAACTCAGGCATATCTGCCCAAAGTCCATTCAATGCATTCATTGCTGTCGGCTCATATATATATATATTATTTCCCAACCCTATCATATGGTCCATATATCAGTTGCATGTCCTTTAAATGTACAAATTCGTGCTTTAATGCTGTTGCATAAATCATTTTTTGCAATTCGTTTCAATTGCCCGAAAGTATCTCAAGCGAAACTTAACTCTGTGTAAAAGGATTTGTATATTTGTGCTTAAGGGCGTGGTTAGTGCCTTAAAATCTGGACAAGAAAAAAAAGAGAGAGAACGGATATATGTGCTGCTTTTGGCAGCTGGAGGAGTTAACGCACTGGCAAATGCATTTCGCAGCTCTTTGCTCCTGCTAACTTGGCCCAGAGCCAGTCAAAAAGTAATGAAAAAATGCGTTGCCAAAACAAAAAAAAAAAAATAATGCACACAAACAAGCATATCAATATAGGCAGCTACAAATGTGGCCAAGAAGCAGCAACAATGAAAAGCAGGCTGGGCAGCGACAATGGGATACTCTTTTTCGGGAAAAAAGGCAACAAATGTGTAACAAAGTGCGGCTTATTAGGTTCACACACAAATTTAGAGTACTCTCTCTTATCCGTCTATTGCATAAAAAAGCTTTTTTTTTCAAATCTTTTTTTTTTCAATGGAGCCAAATTTAATTTCAATTGGGCCCCTCTAAGCCGCTTGCGTCGAAGGAGGGGTGAGGGTTGGTGAGCGAAGCGAGCAGGGGGCGAAGCACCCTAGTCTCTAAAAAAAAGTCCATGTGTATATATTTTCATTTTCCAACGTCAGACAAAGATCGAAATTCTGCGACCCAAATTCATTAAGAAAACCTGTTCCGACCTATGAACGATTTTTAAAATCAATAAAAAATCTTTTTCGAGTCGTGATTTCCGACAATGGTTTTTTATATTTGTATATACAAAGTTGGTACCTCGTTTCAATAATCAACCCAACCCAACCCAGCCGTAGGAACCGGATTTTCAAAAGCATTGTCTTCTACGGGTATGATTTTGGGGCGTAACAGCATTTCACTATAAATCAATGGCACCTTTGGTCGAAACGAATCCCACATCATATACGATGCACGTAAATGCTCTGGCACTATTGTGTTGGTATAAAGAGCATTTAGATTGCTAAAAAAATATACAAAAACAATTTAAATTTACAAGAAATATCTTAAATACAATTTCTAACCTTTGAAAACATTTTCTATACCACCAAGCACCTTTGTAACTTATGGCACAATTCTCCGACTCATTATCCATATTATTATAGCGATCGTAGGTGGAAAAAGGTTGTCCCAGATGATAAAGTAGTTTATCTTCCAAGTCACCGCGACTTTCGCTCAATGTTGATAACATATAATTGTTGTCCGGCCCATCAATCTTAAACTGTCTAAAAGTGATCTCGGAGCTATTTCCGTCTGCGGCTTTTAGACGTATTTGTAGAGCACAATCTGCTAATGTCGTTAAATGATGTATATTATCAAGTCCCAGCCAAAATTCTTTTTTCAAATCACCAAAACCTTTGACGTAGTGCGTCCAACCGCGAAAGAAATTTAGTTTGCCATTTAAACGTCGCTGTATAACCAACCATTTGCCATGTTGACTGACGTCACAAAGCACCTTGAGTGGCCTTGAATATATCATTTGAGTATAGATGCCAGTTTTGGAGACCGTATCACAAACATTGTTGAAGTTGTTAGTTCTTTCATTGCGGGGGGATTTAGCTGTGGTAAACAGTAAACCAACTAGCACGATTATACTTAGTAGATGTACTCCAGAACGCATTTTTATCTTCACTGTGGAAAATAAATAAAAGAAAAATAACTCTGGAGCCGTAACGAACTGATTTGGTTCGGAGTCAAGTGTAGAATTTTTTGTTAGCTTAGGTTCGTTTTAGGTCCAGACTTGATTCTCAAAAGTTCTCACCAGAAAAACTCTAGTTTTCGCCAAGTTTATCAAACAATGTGACCAAAAAACTATTCTCACGTCTGAAAATCCTTGGAATATTGCTAAATGAACGCAGCTAAAAAATTCTCTAAATTTGCCGAGACTGAAGACATCTGAATTGAAATATATCAAAAAGATATAATATGATTGCTGAAAAATGCCCATAACGGCAAACCGTACTCACCATGGTAAAATTCTTGAGTAAGACTTATTTCTTTTACTCGAAAAGGGTTCTGCATCAAAGTCAACATTGAAAAGAATACCTATTTTGAACGTCTGGGCAAAGCTAATTATAATCCTAGAAAAAAAAATGGCGTACGGAAAGTCGGGCGCAAACGACTTTGGGATACCCTGTACCACTAGCTTGCAATAAAATCCGGTTCCTTCACAACCAAAAACAGAAGAATTTTTTAGCAAAAAATTTTTTTTTTGACCAATCGTTCCTATGGGAGCTATATGATATAGTCAACCGATTTCAATAAAATTTGACACAGTGCTTAAATACCTTAAAAAAGATCTGATTGCCGAATTTAGTTCAAATATCTTTACAAACAAACGAAACACATCGAATTTTGTATAAAAAACGTGTTTTTGGACCGATTGGTCCTATGGGAGCTATATGATCTAGTCTACCGAGTTGAATTAAATTTAGTACAGTGCTTAGGAACTATAAAAAACTTAAGAATGTCAAATTTGGTCTCAATATCTTAACAAACAAACGAAACACAACAAATTTTGTTAAAAATTCGATTTTTTGGAAGATCGGACCTATGGGAGCTATATGATATAGTCAACCGATTTTGTTCAAATTTGGCACATTGCTTAAGTGGTCTAAAAAATTTCCAAACGCCAAATCTGGTTACGATATCTTTATTAAAAAAAGAAATATAGCGAACTTTTCTTTAAAAAAGTTATTTTGGCCGATCGGTCCTATGGGAGCTATATGACATAGTCAACCGATTTCGATCAAATTTGGTACAGTGTTTGGGAACTTTAAGAAACTTTTTAATACCAAATTTGGTTATGATATCTTCATAAACAAACGAATTATTCATCTAAACCTTATTTTTTTTGTCGAGGTCGTCTCAAACACCCCTATGGGAGCTATATAATTTAACCCCGATATCAAAAAAATAAAATAAACTTGCCTCCTATGGAATAATATGGGATCTAATGTGAAAGTTTGGTAACTCTAGCTCTTACCATCTCTGAGATCTAGGCGTTCACACGGACAGACGGACAGACGGAGAGACGGACATGGGTATATCGACTTCTCTATTCACCCTGATCATATTGTAGGTAAGTTTGGGGTGTCTTCAACGTCTCCTTCTATATGTTACATATATTTTCGGCTTGGACAAACTTAATATACCCTTGGTACCATACGGTACAGGGTATAATTATCAGAAAATTTTGAAGTTGGTTTTTGTGGTTTTTTATGATTGACCGCAATCCGGAAAACGAAAAAAGCAAAAGGACATATTTTTTGCGTTTTCGTTTTTGTCTGCTTCAGAATTTAAATTTTTAATGTCGTGATCTAGTCATATTTTCCTTACTTATTATTAACAACGCTTAACACCTTTCGAGGGAAATTATTCCCGACTATGGTTACAAGGGAAATTTTTTTGTATTCATTTTTTGGGTCGATTCAAAAAAAGGTAATTAAAAATATTAATCAATAACCATTTGATTTGAAATGGGGATAAATAAGATTATCAGTAAATATTTTTCAAATTCTTTTAGTTTAAAATGCGTAAACTTTTTAACCTATTTGGCCAATCGTTGTAAAAGTCTCACTTAACAAAATATTCCTTTTTAAACAACATCCGTCGCCTAATCCGCATTGTTGGGCTTTTTAATCTCGTTTACAATGCTCACAATAATCTCACATTCGATTTATCGTCTTTTTAATTGGGTCTATAGCTGGATTTTCTTTTTAGTTTCAATTTTTTTTTTTCTTTTCCATGATTTTTCGTAAGAGGGCGCCAGCATAAAAATCAAGTAACACGACAAGTTAAACAATTTTCCGCTAGGGGGAGCAACAAAAAAATGAAACAAAATAAAACAACTTTTTAATTATAGTCTGATGAATCTTCATTAAAACAAAAAACACAATATTCAGTACAGAATATAATTTTTAATGCTAGCACAAATTAAACTTTATTAATACGTGTCCGATTTTTTGGCGTTGGCTTAGTGACGTTACAGAACACTTTGATTACTCTGTTATCTACATGTTGTGTATAAAGACCGGGCTTAGTAGCCTTATCACAAGCTAATTCATCACGTTTTCGGATTTTCCCTTTAGTTTTGGCTGCAAAAAGCAGCAAAAAAACAGAGATAATTATTAAAACTAGATATACGTCAGAACGCATTTTTATCTGAACTGTCCGAAAGCATAACGTTTAAGTTTATAGAAGCAAATAAAGTTAAATATTGTAACAAATGCATTTGGTATAGAAAAAAGCGCGAAATTTTTCATTAACCTCGAAATTTAAGTAAGAAGTATCTTGGTGTCTTGTCTTTAGAACTCTTGTGCTTCGAGATCTTTACATTTATAGAGACAGCAGTCTCGAGTAATATATCAGCGATTTATTAGAACACAAACCAAATATATCAAGATCACACCTAAAGTCTTTCTGACCATTTTTTAACTTCATGTCGAACAATTTTTCAAAATTTCCTTGATTTTAGTTTTGTTGACTTGCTTTAAACTCACTATGCCCTTTTCACTCTAAGATTATAGTGTATAAAATCTACAACTGATTTGCCACTTATGCAACAAAGAACCCAAAAAAAAAAAAAACTAACAAAATAAAGGCAAAGGCAACTTCAAAGCATGCACCACAAAACGGAAGCGGAAATCGGAAACTGCAGCTGTGTGCGTTATGTGTGCAATCGTCCACAGAGAGAACCCAAAAAATTTGTAGCCAGTCGTCGAAATAAAAGCAAAGCTTTTTATAGTAAGTACATTCTTATATACATATATATATACATATACTCTACATATATTGTATATAGAGCGAGTAGCATCCAAAAATAGGCGGCAACGTTGACTCGGCCCGAAAGGACAACAGCAGGCAGCCTGCGATAAAAGTGTTGCGATTTATGACCAGGCTAGGACCAGTAACGTCGCCATGGCGCTTTGGATGTCCCAAAACACAAAAACCCTCAACGACAAATATACCAAACTGCAGCAACAACAACTAAAACAACAACCAACCAAGTTGCTAAAGTTTCTGGCTAATTGATTTTGTGATTTTATCTTTTAATGACTTTTTCGCTTTTGGAATATTACCACCGAAGTGCGCTAAAATGAAAACAATGCGCACTGTATCGTTGTTAACTATTTATTTTATATTTGATTTTAATTACATTTTATAATGTTGAGGTAAAAACAAAAAATTGCAGCCTAAAAGTATGCTAAGTAATTTTTACATAAAGCGCACAAAGCGACAAAAACGCGCGAGAGTCGAGTCAAAAACGCGTGCACAGCCTTACGCGTTTAAAGACAGCGCAAAAAATCTTCAAATTAATTTTTAACCATTTAAGTAGATCTTTATTTTTATATTATAAAAAATTTAATTTTTTAATAAGCGCTATTTTTTTATTATTTATTAGGTAAGCATTTAATTAAAAAATTAAATAAATAATAAATAATTAACTCAAAAAATTTAAGAGTTTCTGCTTCATTTAAACAAAATTGATTAAAATATCTTTATTGCTTCGTTAAAGAAAAAGTATAAAAACATTCGATATTCGATAGCGCAATTAATAATGAAACTTTTACAAAAGAAAGTATTGAATATTGTTTAAAAAAATCATTGAAATGGAAGAGACCTTTGAAAAAACGAACCTTTGGCCAGCAGTTCTCTAGAGAACACTAATATTTGCAAACGGATTAACAAATTTTAGGACAAATAAACTCGACCGAGTTAATACCGTGCCCTACCATTATCTCTACTAAAACATTCTCGTTTTTAAGTTTTCCGAAATTCTTAAGTACCAACAATTTCGATCTGGTATGACAGGCCTTATATTGGGGTAAATAAACATTTTTATATCCTGTACCGTATGGTACAAATATATTATATAATAGTATATTAAGTTTGTGCAAGCCGAAAATGTATGTAACATATAGAAGGAGACGTCGGAGACACCCCAAAGTTACCTAAAATATGATCAGGGTGAATAGAGAAGTCGATATACCCATGTCCGTCTGTCCGTCCGTCCGTTTGAACGCCTAGATCTCAGAGATGGTAAGAGCTAGAGTTACCAAACTTTCACATTAGATCCCATATTATTCCATAGGAGGCAGGTTTATTTTATTTTTTTGATATCGGGGATAAATTATATAGCTCCCATGGGGGTGTTTGAGACGACCACGACAAAAAAAACTGTTGCCTGTAAAGTCGGTTTTACGGGCGAAGATTTTACGTGACAACGTCTTTTTCTCGGTAGAATATTTATTGATATGAATATTATTAAATTGCACAATAATAATTCCTATTTGAGTGATTTTGTTGAGGATAGGACGATGATAGGAGAAATAGGAAATGAAAGGAAGTGTTTCTGCTGTAATGTGTCTTGCGAAAGTCAAGTAGATGGTTGTTTCTTTTAACGTAGTTGACTTAGAAACGTTTGATACGCAATCAAGATTATACGTATATTTCATGAAATTATGAAACGAGTTGTCAGACTTTACGTTTTCGTATCTCTTAATAAAATAAAATTTTCTCGGCAGTAGATAATAAATAAAAAGGTATAAACGAATGGTTTGACAGAAGAAAGGCCGAACTATGCTTGTTAGCATGCAAACAAAATAACAAAATTTTGTGTTGCTAAGGTAGCGCAGTGCGAGTTTCTATTTGTGCATTACTTTTTCCGCAGTTGTAATGCAGATTTTTGGCAGATCACTGCTTTTCTATTTGCCTCCGCTTACAATCCCTCAAACGAAACGCAGCGCTTGTAATCAATTACGTTTTCTGCGGAGGTAATGCAGTATTTCGGCAGACCGCAGAGGCTATGCGCCGCTAGGGTTAATCAGTTGCGCTCACTCAAACCTAAAAATAGCCACCGCTGTGAGCAGTGTCGGTTTGGTGCTGAGCGCTAAGCGGTGCGGCTGACGCTGTGCGTTGCTTGTTGCTGCGATTCACAAAAAGTCGCTGGTTCGTTTATAGATAAGAGCAGAGCGCAAACCAAAAATAAAATAGTTATTCAGTTGCGCTCACTCAAAACTAAAAATAGCCACCGCTTTGAGCAGTGCCAGTTTGGTGCTGCCAACTTATGCCACTTAATGCCACTTAATGCCACTTATCGTTACGATTATTTATCGCTAGACTTATCGTTACGGTTATCGTTAGACTTTTTCAATGGTGCCTCCCATACAAACCTAATTTAAGACGTTGTCACGTCAAAAAAGCGTTTTAGATGAATAATTCGTTTGTTTATGAAGATATCGTAACCAAATTTGGCATTCAAAAATTTTTATAGTTCCCAATCACTGTACCAAATTTGATCGAAATCGGTTGACTATATCATATAGCTCCCATAGGACCGATCGGCCAAAATAACTTTTTTAAAGAAAAATTCGCCATATTTAGTTTTTTAATAAAGATATCGTAACCAGATTTGGCGTTTGGAAATTTTTTAGAGTACTTAGGCAATGTGCCAAATTTGAACAAAATCGGTTGACTATATCATATAGCTCCCATAGGGCCGATCTTCCAAAAAATCGATTTTTTAACAAAATTTGTTGTGTTTCGTTTGTTTGTTAAAATATTAGGACCAAATTTAATATTCGTGAGTTTATAGTTCCTAAGCACTGTACTAAATATTATCCAAATCGGTTGACTATATCATATAGCTCCCATAGGACCAATCGGTCCAAAAAAACGTTTTATATAAGAAAATCGATGTGTTTGGATTGTTTGTAAAGATATTTGAACTAAACTCGGCATTCAGATCTTTGTTAAGGTATTTAAGCACTGTGTCAAATTTTATTGAAATCGGTTGACTATATCATATAGCTCCCATAGGAACGATTGGTCAAAAAAAAAATTTTTTGCTAAAAAATTCTTCTGTTTTTGGTTTTTTGTGAAGGAACCGGATTTTATTGCAAGCTAGTGGTACAGGGTATCCCAAAGTCGTCCGCGCCCGACATTCCGTACGCCATTTTTTCCATAAATGTTTGTAGCACAAAAGATATACATTAGTGGCAAGTAAAGTCTTCCGTTTATCATACTTCCTTCTACATAAACAACGAAAACCTCTGGTATGATAGTCTAGTGTACTCTCACTAGACTATCGAGGCCGCAAAACCACAAATAGCCACTGAAAAAAATCGTTTTTCATTAAGCAGCTTATAATTCACATCTGCTTCAAACAGTAGTTGATGTAAGCATGACAATATTACTTGCACATTTGTTTTAACAGTAATTTATTTTTAATAAAATTATTTTTAGTACATTTATTTTTATTTACAATAAAAAGATTCTTATGAGATTAAAGCTGAAAAGTTCTTTAATAAACCCAGTGTTATGGTGATTGAATTATAGTTGTTGTGCACTATAACCCCTACCTCGCCTCACGACCAACATACGTTCCACGAAACTTGGCTGTAAATCGAAAAGCCATACAACGAATTATTTATTCTAATACTTTGTAGTTTGGGATCGGTTCCAAATTTTTTAAATATATGACATATTCTTATTTCATTTAGATGAAAAGAAGTTTGTATATGTTCGATTATGCGCTTATTGTGTTCTAAGCTAAGCGCAATAGATTTAGTTCTTCCTACGATTAATCAGACTAAAACAAGTACAAAAATTACAGGAAATAAAATAAATATATAAAAAAACTATATTTATACAAAATTCGCTAAAACTTATTTCCATAATTTAAAATAATGAAAACAAAAATTTAAAACTTGATAAAAGAAAACCAAAAAAAATATTTTGTTTCAAAATTCTGGAAAAACTGATTCTTTGACCTTTGTGCCCATAAAAACAAAAGAATGGAGAAATCGTCAGTTTTAAAATTTAATACTTAAGAGAAAAAACATAAAAATTAAGTCGCCATTTATTTAATTTTTTGCATATCTTTTGTCAATTTTAAAAACCCTCAAGCGTCCTCTAGCGGCAATCAAAATTAAAAATAGATGGCGAAAAATTGATTCTTCGACCCCAAAAACCGACTTACACATTTGACTAGATACGAGATAACGTTTTCGGCCTTGCAAATCTAAGTCGGTTTTTAAATATTTAAAAAAAAAAACTTATTTAAAAAAAGGTGGCGACTTGAAATTCATTTTGGACCCATTGTTTGGACTTATTAAAATGACTCAAAGAATCAAAATCGCTGAGAGCCCCAAACCGTTTTTCTCCATCATAAAATTGATACGGCAAAATGTACATAAAGGATCGATGCTCAATAAACAAGAATCGGGAAATAAAAGAATCGATTAAATCGATTTTAAAATGAATCGAAGCCCAGCTATAGTGAGTAGTTATATTTCTTTCTTATTAAATTTATTTTTATCTAAAAGACAAGCTAAGGAAAGATGCAAAAAAACAATTTGAACTGATATATTTCAATCAATCCTATTTTGCTTTGACTGCCAAATTTCGCTACAATATGAGAGGTGAAAAAAACAAGAACAATAATTTCCGCTAAATTTTGTATTAGTACGATGGGATTTAGAGACATTCTCGAGTGAAAGAGATTTCGGGCAACCGGAAAGTTTTTTAAAAGTGTCAACATTGTTTTCATAGTTAGGCTCTTATGGCGGCCTTAATAGCCTAGCGACAGTGCACTAGACTATCATCAGAGAGGTTGTGTGTTCGAATCCCTCTCCAAGCATATTCCTGCACTTTCCACTTTTCCTATTTCGCCGATTCTTCCTGTCAATTCCATATCCCTTTCCCTTTTGTCGGTATCACAAAGGGCGTGCTCTTGGCCTAAATGAGTTGGGACGCTAAGTACCAACTGCTGCCTTAACCTACCTAACTGCTTAGTCTCTCATGAGTCTACAAAGTCAGCGGATATACGTTTAAAACTCCGCACTCTCTGTCTCATAAACTCTGGTAAGGACTTATAGTCCCAGAAAGACAATTCTCAATAGCTACTTATATTATCACATTTCTCCTTTTGGAACCCACAATGTGCAAATCTATAATACCCTATAAAAATCTAGGCTTCACAAAATGGACTGCTATAATCACTTCCAGCCAGATATAGTGGCTCTCACAATTTTTCACTCACTCTCTTTCTTGACTTTCTTTTGCTTTCTCTCTTTGTGACTTTTCTCTTCCCCAATCGGTCTCTCTTCCTTTTTGTATCTTGGTTTCCCTTTTATCCATAGACGTCTTGTGAAAAAGTTTTCGAAGGGTACTCCAAATGTCATTCCAAGTCGCATTTCCGACGCAGCAGTATTAATAATATACATTTCCTGGGTGCCTTGCACCCCTTGGGATCCCTCCCTGTTACCATCTCTAGACCATAGGCCATTTAAAGTTCCAGACAAATGACTAGAGTCACAGCTGACCGTAATGGCAATAGATTTCGATGACATATTGAAAACGAATTTGAAAGAAAAGTTCAGGGCTATGACCATTTTAGTCATTGGGACAGTTTGATATATCAGTTTGGCTTTTAAGCTGTAGGTGTGTATATGTGTGTGGGTGTAGCTATGTGTGTGTGTGACTATGCTAGCTGTGCGCTTTGCATACAATTGCTTCGTTAGCGCTTAAAGCACATTCATTTCATTTGTAATACTCACATAGATACTCGTACTGCACACAGATACTCACGCACACAATTACACATACGCTCAAATAGAAAATACAAAAGGAAAAAAATGATAAAATTGATATTGCATGCCATGAATATTTTATTTTATCTGCGTACACTTACAACTTTTATAGAGTATATCAATGCACTGTAATCAAAGGGTATGAAGTATTTGAAATCATTTGTTATACTAGGTTATTAATAGTTGGGTTTAAAATTTCAATAATTTTATCATGTGCAGCAAAGTAGGAATTTTTTCGAAAACCAAGCTATTTAAAACCTTACAATAGGCTGAGCTATACTTCTATAGCTAGAATTGAATGAACATGAATTTTATTGATTTATTTGATAAATTGAAAAAAAAAAGTGGACTTGGTATGTATTTTAAAAAAATCCCTCAAAAACTGGATCACTTGGATTTACAATATGAAAGTTGAAAAAAGGAAGCAAGATAAAAATAAACATTATATCAAAAAAAAAGTGCCAAGGGATCACCGTTGAATAAAAGAATGACTCATAATATAGGATTGGTCAAGGATCCTCGTAGTTGCAAGTCAAGATAACTTAGGATAGAAGAAGTGATAGATTGAATAGACCGCTCGAAAGAAAGGAAATTATAAAGGTTATTATAATTAGAGCATAAGACACGGAAAGGATCTTGTAAAACATAATTAGATCTACAAAATTGTTAAGCTAAAGGTTGAAAATTACGGGTTACTCTACAAGGAATGACAAAAGTAACTTTGCTAAGAAGTACATTGGAATCGATAATAGCGAGTAACAGCTTATGCAAGAATAACACGCCATGGCATGTGCTGCGATGATTTAAGGAAGGCAATTTTATAAAACGAAGTCTATCAGAATATCGCGGCAGTCGGATGTTTGGGCCCCAGTTTAAGCAACGAAGTGCAAAAGGAAGAAATTGCTTTTGTACAGACTCAATAATATCTTGATAAGCATAGTATTGAGAACTCCAAACGCAGGAACAATATTCTAAAATAGGATGGGTGAAAGAGATATAAAGAAGTTTAGATTTGTAAGGGTCGTTAAATTCTTTAGACCAACGCTTAATAAAGGCAAGCACACCTCTAGCTTTATTGACAATGTTGCAAATATGGCTATTGAATTTAAGGTTATGGTCGAACAAAACACCAAGGTGGACCGCAATCTCGATGCGTTCTAAGATAGAAGATTCTAAAGAGTAAGAAGCCAAATTAGAGCAGAACGATAAAACGTCATAACATTTCATTTTGACTTGTTCAGAAAGAGCTGGTTGATATTGCACCAAGATTGCATGTAATCAAAATCAGGCAGAAGAAGTAAGTGCTTATTTTTATCGGAATAGGAAAGAGTTTGTAATTTTAGGATTCGATAAAAAAAGAAAAACAATATGCAAAAAAAAATGCTGAAATTTAAAATATAATTATATATCAAAAAAATCTGCTTATAATATATATGAACTCATTCTATTGCGTATAAAAAATACTTTAAAAAATTATGCAATTTTATAAAACATAAAACAACATTAATTGAAACTTATACTTAAACCAAATTTTATGTTCTATAAACAATAAAAAATAAAAAGCTAGTACCTAAAAAAAATTGTTCTCCAAAAAGGTAACATTATTAAATATGTTATTATATAAGAAAATTATTAAAATTATATAAAAAATGGAAATTTAAAAAATTATCATATTAAAAAAAAATAATCTATGTATAGTTACCAATTTTTTTTTTTTAATTTTATACTCTGATATACCTTATTTCGTTACGTGACGATTTTTTTTAACATGTCACTCCCAATCTTTGGAAAGGAACCTCTATCTAAAACTTTTATTTTCCCATAAATAGATCTTTCAGTGAGATCTAGTCTAAGACATCAAAAATTTGTATAATATGAATTATAAAGGTTGATTCATTAAGACCTTTTTTTTTCAATAGGATTTTCGTGTGGATCACGCGTGATCCATGACAGCTGTCAAAGGCAAAGTTGTTCAGTATTCATTGGCAAATCATCATGGAAAGCCTTCTCCCTGCACGTTGCCGTTTTAGTGAATGAGCTCTTGGTAAGATCGATGAAAATCCGTTGTTTTCGACCAAAATTTTGTTCAGTGATGAGGCCCACTTTTGACTCCACGGATTCGTAAATAAGCAAAATCGCCGTATTTGGGGAGAAGATCAACCCGAAGAGGTTCACCAGCTGCCATTATATCCAAGAAAAACAACGGTTTGGTGCGGTCTGTGGGCTGGTGGCCAATGATTGTTCGTATTTTTTAAAAATGAGCAAGGTGCGAACGTTACCATCAATGGCGCACGTTATCGGACCATGTTAACGGACTTTTTGCTGTCTGAAATTGTTGCCCGTGATCTCGACGACATTTGGTTCCAACAGGATGACGCTCCGGTTTAGATTGCCAATGAAACAATGGCTCTATTGCGAGGTCAATTTGGTGAGAGATAAATTTCACGTACGGGACCCGTACCTTGGCCGCCAAGATCATGCGATATCACACCGCTCGACTTTTTTCTTTGGGGTTCCGTAAAGTCAACAGCTTACGTGGACAAACCAGCAACGATTGAGGCCTTGGAAGCCAACATTACTCGTGCTATTGGCCAAATACCAGTGGAAATGCTTGAACGAGTCATGGAAAATTGGACCTTCAGGATGGACCATTTAAAACGCAGTTGCGGCCAACATTTGAACTAGATTATTTTTAAAAATAAATGCCATAAAATATCCTTTCGAAATCATAAATAAAGATCCCATCATTCCTTTAAAATTTGGATTTGCCAAATCATTAAAAAAAAGGTCTTAATGAATCACCCGTTATGTGTTAATATTCTATACATTTATTATATATAACTTTTTAAGTTATAAAATTTCAAAATATTGAATTTTTGATATTTTATTTGATATTTTTTTTAATATTTTTAATTATTTATAATGCAAGTAAGCAACTGGATATAAGACGCAAAAATTTAATAATTAGTGTATATAGTAGTCGACATCTCTTGTCTTGTTCATTTTTTTTCTCATTTTATTGCTCATGCAAATACTTTTTTTTATAAATAATTTCATCAATTCTTTTTTTATTTTGCTGTGGCATAATTTTATGCCTGAATTTGGCAAATGAAATTTTGCACGAAAATTTTATATTGCATATTGTTAGGCGCAACGTGCAACGACAAATCAGCGGCAAACTGCTGTCTCTTTCTATATAAGTATGTGGCAGCCATGTGCTCTCTCTGTCTCTGTGTATTTGTGTGTGTGACAACAATGGCGCTTCGTTAGTGCAACAACAATGGCCAGAATATTTGCGGGCAAATCAAAATCAAATTAATTAATGTTACAAACATTTTAAACATTTCTTTTTTTAATATTTTTTAGTTTATTTTTATTTGCAGCCTTTTTGATTTAAACCGTTTATGCTGCCTGTAATTTAATTGCAATTTGTAAAAGGCAAATATTAGCAGCCAAAAATATGTAATTAAATAGAAAGACCAACAAAAAAAAAAAACCATAATAATTATGCAAACAATTTAAATTATGCCTAATGAATTTTGTGTTTATAAAGTTTTTTAGGCATATCAGACGGACGAAGTGTAAACGGGTATGTCTAGTTTTAGAAAATGTTGGTAAAGAGGGAAAATAGTATATATTTTTGGTTTTGTCATGGCAGGTATAAGAGACCCTAAGTGCTAGGGACTACAAAATTAAGATTAAGATAGTTGAGTTGATTGGATATGCGGCCCTATATCCTAATTTGAACGTTTCCATCCGCGTTAATTTTTTTGGATTATTTACCAAGCTGATTTACCATTCGTAACCTAAAAGTTATTATCGGGAAATTACAAAATATATTTTTTGTATTTATCAACATATATTTTAATCCTTTATGGACCGAATTAAAATGGGAGAAATTAAAAAATATTTAACCTCAGAACTATTAGTTATTGTAAGCCACAAATAGTTACCGGAAAAAATTCAAGGTCCTGGTATCGTAGTTAGGCGACACCGAAATGTTTCCATTAGATTTTAGAAGAATCCTGATCAAAACGTTGTTAATCAAAATTTACATTTAATAATTTATCTGTTTTAACGCAAATAAACCACTCATTAAATATAAATTATTAAATAAAAAATATTATTAATTAATTTTCCAAATAAATGTAAAAATATTTTTTTCAGAAATTTTTTGGACTCATGTATTAAAGAAAAAAACATTAAAAGTAAATAATAAAAACAAATACATGCATTATGTTGTATATAGAATATCATAAAATATCATATATTTGTATATTATTACTTAAAAATATCGAAATAATTTTAATAAGAAAATAATGATAAAAAGCAGTAATTTTAGTTGTATACTTTACATATTATTCATAATTTTTTTTATTTTTAAACAAAAAGTTAATTTTCTTCTAAAAAAATACAGTCTGTTACATAAGAGCGTGGTCACTGATAAATAATAACAACAATTGATTTTTGGAAAATTTGCAAATTTATTGATAATTTGGTCGTTAATACTCAATGCAAATACCTCAGTAGCAAGTCCAATCTCCTGCATTGTCAATTATGGCTTGGCACCGTCGGGGCATACTTTCCACTAGTTTTTCTGCATTTTCTACCGGAAAAGACCTCCAAATTTTCCGAATTTGTCGAGAAAGTTGATCTAAATTACATGGCTTGCGTCTGCGAAGCTGCATTTTTATCAGAGCCCACACATTTTCTATGGGATTTGCATCCGGTGACTGAGATGGCCAATCTAAAGTGAGAGCTCCGTTTTGCGCCTTCCACTCGCTACACGCTCGACTCCGATGGTTCGGATCGTTGTCCTCTTGAAGGATCCAGCTTTCATTTTTCTTGATATACCATTGCTTAGCAGATGGTAACAAAGCCTTTTGATATATTTTTTTCATTTTTTCGGCATTTAAATTCTCGGTAAATAAGAACAAAGTACCGAAACCTTTGTTGGAGAAGCACCCCCAAACATAGACCTTGACGGCGTGTTTAACAGTCCGTTGAAGCATTCTACTGGTGGAGGTTGTCCAGGCGTGTTTGATGCTCGGAAATGCCCAGAAGGAGGATTCATCAGAAAAAATTACGTTGCTCCAATCGCGGTCCAAGTTTTCCTTCGCCCATTCCACTCGTTTTTCAACTTTTTTTGCACTCAACATTGGTTTTTCCAAAGTACTGCGATATTTCAGTTTATTGGCAAGCAAGTACCTGCGAATCGTTCCGTAAGATATGTCAACACCTTTTGCTTTCAATTTCACAGCAGCTTCACGTAAAGTCAAAGTTGGATCTTTCGAGAACAATGCGAGAATCTTTTTTTCGTCTTTTTTTGAGACATTGCTTGCACTTCCGCGATCAGGAAAATCATCAACGTTACCGACCTTTTTATAGCGATTTATCCACTTGCTGATGAACTGCTTCGACTTTCCCATAGCTGACTTTTTACAAAAAGCATGAAGGACTGAGGTGCCCTCTATGTCATAGAAAAAGAAATAGGACGCTCTGATTTTTTATATACGTTTGAAAAAACGTAAAAAAATTTATATTATCTCCGATATTTGGCTAAATTCGCAAAAAAATTTGGTTTATCCAAATAAATAAAAAAGAACTAATATCATAAAAATTTAGAAGAATTTTTGGTCAAATATTTTTTTTATACTTAATCTAATTTAATGGCTTTAAAAGATTCTGGTTGTACCAGTTTCAATTAGAAGTTTTTTTGTTTGCACTGTCATAAAATTATAATAAAAATTTCCAATATGGTGTTTTTAGATGGTAACATTACTTTTTGTCAAAATTTTTTCGAAAAATGTTACTTCAGTTTCTAATTCTTCACTTTGCCTGCATCAACAGTCTCTTTAACTTCACTAAATCCATAATTTTCATCTCTTAATACCAGAAATTTTTTTATTGCGTTATTAAGTCTAGTATACACAAAAATGTGTGAATAACGAAAAAAACTTAAGCATATTTAAAAAATCGCATTCAAGTTGGGCTTGGAAATTTTTTAAAACCAGACAAAAATCACACCCAATAAAGAATTATGTTTAAACTTTTCATCTAGGGTTAAAATTAGTCATTAACAGCAGTTATTAAAATTGGTACACTGCTTGGAAACTGCTTGTTAGATTATGGGAATTAAATGGTAGTACTAAAAAGTTCCTAATCTTCCGTATGGTATATATAATATATAACATATATATGATATATATTTTTTAGTATAAGAAGGAACAGCTTATCTCACCGCCTGGAGTAAGGGCTACGTCAAAGTTAGTTTAACACTCTGAATCTAATATGCGAAGGTAGAATAACCTCTTGAAATTAAAGTCAACGCGGAGGCTTGACTGCGCCTATAAAGTCGCTTAATAGCAACCGAATTCATCTGTTCTTATAAATAAAAGGATCTCGGTGACTTTTGAGAGCTGTAAAGCTAGATATATTACAAAAAAGATGCACATTATCTGGATGCAGATAAAGTGTATCGATTTTGAATCTTGCCCCGTTCCCGTTTAACAGTTGAAAAATTTTTAAAAAAATTTTACTAAAATATATGATGTTTTTTTTTGCTTTTTGGAAAAACCGACCGTAACGCATTTTATTAAAAAACTATTTTCCCAATCGGCAGAGGATTTGAGAAATGAACTTACTTAGTGCAGGGTATTCTAGAGTCGATCAGCCACGACTGCAGCATACTCAATATATCGAGCCCCGATGATTTTAAGCCAAGCTCAGTTAAGGTAGTATCTATTAGAGTCGGCATGGCGTCGCCCTCTAATTTCAAAATAAAATACATTCATTTAAACATCCATTTAGTAAATTCTGCTAATTAGCTAAATCTATTTTATTTATATCCAATCAATAGCCCAAAAAACAACAACTAATAAGAGCAAAAGTTTAACTAAACTGTCTAAAATTGAATGTTATTTACTAAATACAATTTGTTACTAAATACAAAAATGTTGCTATATTTTATTATGCAAATTGCACAACAACCACTACAAATTGGCCAACATTTAATTAAAATACGTATAAATGCAACTCAAATGGACAATCCGGCCAACATTTTGTATTAAAACAATCGACACAAATTGCTTGCCAACTCTCATCTTGGTCAAAAGTGTGCATATGTTGTTAGCCTTTAAGCGTACGCTCTTTAAACATTGAGCCTATCAACGAACTGTCAACGCATAAAGCGTGTCAAACAAGTTAACACACACACGGATACATATACATACACACATGCACTTGCACTCACGCACACATACTTACGCAGTTACATAAATCGAGAGCATCAAAGAGCGGAAGAGAGAGAGAGAGCAATCATGGCAGAATCAGGCAGAACGCGTTATGACCTCAGTGCTGCCAACCGAAAGACCACAAAAATAAAAACAAATGACAACACTGACATATAGCAAAAAATATATATAACAGCAAAGGGCAGCCAGCAACTTATAGTGTTGGAAAAGTACCAACTTTGAGATGCACTCACACTGAGCGAAATACTCAAGTTAGTTAGGATTGAAATAAGTAGCAAGTGGTAGAAATTTTAAATTTAGTATAAATATATTTTGAAAACCAAATGTCACATATTTCTTATATTTAGTAAGTAACCAAGTTGTAATATACAGTGCGTGAAAAGTTTCAAATATTTTTGAACGTATTTTTACATATTTATTTAGACATTATTAAACTAAAAATTGTATTATATTTTTCCCGATCCACGTATGGTATATCCATGGTAATGTAATTTTTTATTTTGCCATAAGGAAGATAATCAAAAATCATATCATGCCACAATTATATTAATAAAATATGTAGTAATTCAAAAAAAATGGATCGTCTTTGAAACGATAATAAATTTTTTTATTATTTAATGAATGTTAATTTTTCGCATTTGATATTATTTATAAGATTTATTTTAATACTTAGGTAAACACTGTAAATATATGTTAATTGATAGAGAGTACAGTGAGTACAAAAATTTATTTTTCTTACGATAATGTAAGAGCTTATAAAAAAGTTATAAATTAAAATATAGAAGAACTAACAAGATTTTTTTTATTTACAATCTGTTTCAGGACAATAAGCAAATTAAGTTAAAGGAATTTTTCTAGAAACATTTTTTTTTAAAAATTTATTCAAATTAAAATAAAAAACAATTTACGAAAACAATTTTTTATACCCTGTACCGTATGGTACCGCCTAGATCTCAGAGATGGTAAGAGCTAGAGTTACCAAACTTTCACATTAGATCCCATATTAATCCATAGGAGACAAGATAATTTTTTTTATTTGATATCGGGGATAAATTATATAGCTCCCATAGGGTGTTTGAGACGACCTCGACAAAAAAAGCGTTTTAGATGAATAAATCGTTTGTTTATGAAGATATCATAACGAAATTTGGTATTCGAAAGTTTTTTATAGTTCCTAATCACTGTACCAAATTTGATCGAAATCGGTTGACTATATCATATAGCTCCCATAGGACCGATCGGCCAAAATAACTTTTTAAAGAAAAATTCGCTATATTTCGTTTTTTAATAAAGATATCGTAACCAGATTTGGCGTTTGGAAATTGTTTAGACCATTTAAGCAATGTGCCAAATTTGAACAAAATCGGTTGACTATATCATATAGCTCCCATAGGTCCGATCTTCCAAAAATCGAATTTTTAACAAAATTTGTTGTGTTTCGTTTGTTTGTTAAGATATTGGGACCAAATTTGACATTCGTGAGTATTTTATAGTTCCTAAGCACTGTACTAAATTAAATCCAAGTCGGTTGACTAGATCATATAGCTCCCATAGGACCAATCGGTCCAAAAACAGGTTTTTTATACAAAATTCGATGTGTTTTGTTTGTTTGCAAAGATATTTGAAATAAATTTGGCATTCAGATCTTTTTTAAGGTATTTAAGCACTGTGTCAAATTTTATTGAAATCGGTTGACTATATCATATAGCTCCCATAGGAACAATCGGTCAAAAAAAAATTCTTGCTTACAAATTCTTCTGTTTTTGGTTTTTTGTGAAGAAATCGGACTTTATTACAAGCTAGTGGTACAGGGTATCCTAAAGTCGTCCGCGCCCGACTTTACGTCCGCCATTTTTTTTATTTACAATCTATCTTAAGACAAAAAGAAAACAAATTTACAAAAATCTTTTACCTTTAAAATTTGCATTGCATATTTAATGTTTACATGTACACCCTATAAAATAAAAAATAAAAATGTCGTTGGCCGCCATTTTAAAAAATGTTTCTATCCATTTATCTGTAATTTGAAATATGTTAAGAAATAAATTTCCGTTTGTTAGTCGTTTTGTGATTTCAGTGAAACTCCGAAGTTAATATTTTGAACAGTAGCGGGCGCCAAAGTTGGCAAGAATGGTTTCTTGGTATTTCAAAAATTTTTTTTAAAGTTGTAACTCTCGAAAAAACACACAAAAATATATTCCATTTGAAATAGTTCTTAATTTAAAACGCTTCAGAATCAGGAACATTGGGGCGTATCAAAGTTTTTAAAACTCGATTATTTGGGAGTACCAAATGCTAAATCTAACATATTAGCTTCTTTCCCAAACTTTGGAGGACATCTCTGGCATGGTTAATAAAGTTTGGTTTCTTTGAACGAAAAATGCGCCAAATATGTGCGATAAGTTACTGATCATTTATAAAGTTCTGAAATAGTTATCATATTCTTGATTAGCAGCAGATCATCATCGCAGATCAAAATTGTCATAAAAATGTCTATCCTGGTAAGATGGTACATTTTGACTCTATTAGAAAGATATTCTTTGTATAGCAGTATCATAAGAATGCTTTGAAAAAATAAGTAAAAGGCAGACTAGATTCTTCTAAAAAAAGAAGCAGTATATAAAGAGTTCTATCAGAGGTCATCATAAAGGAGATAAATAACAAATATGATTGGCGTTGGTATCTTCACAAATCTGATCTGCTAGCCTAGACTACTAGTAGGACTAAAAATTTGTAGTTCCACATTTTTCAGCATCAGTACTATGAAGTTCTTCAAATATTAGTCACAACTTGATATAAATTACGGAAGCTGTGCACGTGAGAAGACTCTGCATAGCGTAAATCAATTTTGATTAAATAATATAGGGTATTTTTTTTTGAAAATGTCAACATTTATTGGTTTATTTACCAAATTTATAATATATTTACCTATTGAAGATTTTTACGGATATTAACTCTAGCAAACGTTTTAAGTGGCTTTCATAGCTAAATTTTGATTAGACAATATGGGGTGATTTTTTCTCAAAATGTCAACGTTCATTTAATTATTTACCAAATTTATGATATATACTTTGATATAAACTCTACCAAATATCTTGGGTGGATTTAAGAATAGAAGGATAGGTATATTGCTTGCGCAGTCTCCGAGATTCATGAATTCAATAGGAAGACAGAATAGACGGAGATGATAAGTATTTTTATACACAAAATTATGGTCAGCTTCCCCCTGCCTGTTACAGATCTCTAAAACCTTAGATTAAGGGTCTTCAAACTATGACTCGTAATTTGTTAATGACTCAATTTTAACCCGAAAACAAATTATATATAACTTGAATGTATTACCAAAAGAAATAAATATCTTTATACCCTGTACCGTATGGTCCAAGGGTATATTAAGTTTGTGCAAGCCGAAAATGTATGTAACATATAGAAGGAGACGTCGGAGACACCCCAAAGTTACCTAAAATATGATCAGGGTGAATAGAGAAGTCGATATACCCATGTCCGTCTGTCCGTCTGTCCGTCTGTCCGTCCGTCTGTCCGTCCGTCCGTCCGTGTGAACGCCTAGATCTCAGAGATGGTAAGAGCTAGAGTTACCAAACTTTCACATTAGATCCCATAATATTCCATAGGAGGCAAGTTTATTTTATTTTTTTGATATCGGGGATAAATTATATAGCTCCCATGGGGGTGTTTGAGACGACCTCGAAAAAAAAAGCGTTTTAGATGAATAATTCGTTTGTTTATGAAGATATCGTAACGAAATTTGGCAATCGAAAGTTTTTTATAGTTCCCAATCACTGTACCAAATTTGATCGAAATCGGTTGACTATATCATATAGCTCCCATAGGTCCGATCTTCCAAAACATCGATTTTTTAACAAAATTTGTTGTGTTTCGTTTGTTTGTTAAGATATTGGGACCAAATTTGACATTCGTGAGTATTTTATAGTTCCTAAGCACTGTACCAAATTTAATCCAAATCGTTTGACTAGATCATATAGCTCCCATAGGACCAATCGGTCCAAAAACACGTTTTTTATACAAAATTCGATGTGTTTTGTTTGTTTGTAATGATATTTGAAATAACTTTGGCGTTCATATCTTTTTTAAGGTATTTAAGCACCGTGTCAAATTTTATTGAAATCGGTTGACTATATCATATAGCTCCCATAGGAACGATCGGTCAAAAAAAAATTTTTGCTTAAAAATTCTTCTGTTTTTGGTTTTTTGTGAAGAAATCGGACTTTATTACAAGCTAGTGGTACAGGGTATCCTAAAGTCGTCAGCGCGCCCGACTTTACGTCCGCCATTTTTTATTCTGCCTTTTTGGTGAACATGAAGCGCAGAGCTGAAGCTAGATGGAAAAATCTAGACAGCTGCCACACAGCGAAAATCATGCTGGCTCATTACGGCAGAAAACAAAGTAATTTTATAATGAAACTCTCACGCACTGAATGCAGGACCATCACGGGTGTGCTAATGGGACACTGCCTCTTAGCGAAGCATGCGCATAGGATGGGACTAACGGCAAGCGAAGTATGCAGGATCTGCAGGGATCCGGAAGTCCCTGAGACCCTAGCACACGTACTCTGCGACTGCCCAGCCATCTCTAGACATCATGTGGCTACCCTAGGAGAACCAGCGTTTGTCGGTCTAGAAGAGGTGGCCAGGCTGCAAGTTGGTCGGCTACTTAATTTTGCCAAAAAAGTTAAATTTTTAACCGACCATCACTTCGCGTAATAACCTCTAATCTGGCACAGCTATGGACCCAAAAGTCTATGCTAGGCTGCACTTTGTTGTGTGGCCGGCCAGTGTAACCTAACCGAACCTTCTGCCTTTTTGGTTGAATTTAACCTCTTTCGATTAAAAGAGATAGTCGACCTCTGCTCTCAGTCCTATGAGTATATGGCTTAAAAAGCTTATATTTTTTGAATAGGCCGTTCACTTCAAACCTTAAACAAAACATTTTGTACTCCCTCATAATACCCATCAACAAAAAAACTTATAAATTCCCAGTTTGAATAACGTGATAACCCTAACTCCACTTAAATAGTGTATACAAAATTCGCATAGTACTGCCACAGACAATTGCAACTCGTTAAATCAGTTGAAAGTTGAGCTTTCATACAACTTTGTCATAACTTTTAAAATGTCCGCCGCTTGGCCAAAAGTGCTGACAGTTATTATGCAACTGCCAGGGTTACAAGTGCAACCAATGAACCAAAAACCCCAAAAGATGTTGGGAAAACATATCAAAAGCAATTTGTTTGCCACTCTCTCGTTGGAAATCGGAAACGGCGAAAGCTCTTGCCAAAGAAGTTGCAACGATTTTATCGGATTTGGTTTAAATTTTCAATTTTCGCCCGGCGAGCAGCGCGTCAATTATAAGATAAGACAGGTGGCGGTGGTTGGTAGCACTGAATGGTTTTAAGCCTTGGCCAAACGCTGGAGCAGCTGCAGTTGGAGTGCCAGTGGCAGTGGCAATGATGGAGGTAATGGTGGTGGTGCTGTGGCATCAACAGCAGTAGCAGCAGCCGGTGTAGCACGTAGCTCTGTGCAAATTTTCACGAACGTTTTGGCCGGCACTCACCTGCCCTGTCAACGTTGTATATCTCACAACCTGAATGCCTAATTGTGGCACACACACACATATATACTGGGGCACTCACACACACACACACAGAGACATAAGCTCATTACGCATACGCCATGCGGTGGCAGACAAACCAAACAATGCATACGACAGCGTTGATAACCAGCAAGAGCAAATGAGACAGCATGAGAAAGCAAGAGTGAGTGGGACGATCAGACGAGCAGGTGCGCAGTTGCGCCGATAAAAAAATCGAGGGGGTTTGACTGTGGAAAAACTGACCGAGCAAATGAAACGGAGCTTAGCATTAGAAAAGTTAGTAAATCGGATGCATTATAGAAAGATGAAAATCCCAATTTGCTGAAATATTAAGGGAAGGGTTAGAAATTTGATGTCTTTTACTGTCATTAATTAAAACATTTAAAAAATTCTGGGATCCTCCAACATATCTTATTCTTTTCAACTATGAAAATGCAAGGGACAAATTGACATGACCCCGGTATTTGTAGAAATTTATCTCAAAATCCTGACGTAATGAGCCAATTCTGACCCCGGATTTTTACCCTCAGTTTTCCAACAAGTAGCTCATATTGGCCTGAGTTATTGAAAAACGTTTAATTCATGTAAAAAAAAAAAATAAATACAAATCTTCACAGTAGTCCGAATTGCTTCGAATCCTAAAAAAATATTTTATTTTTTTTAATGTATTTTTTTTCATTCATTTCCATTCAAAATATCTTTCTTTCAAAAAGTTTCATAAATCTCATATCTCATTTCGAAAAGAGACTCATAAATATTTCAATATATTTTTGTATTTTCTTATTTGAAAGCAAGTATGCGCTGTTGAGATATCCAATTTAATAGAAGTCGTTTTTTATTCGGGCTTTACGACGCAGCAATGCTTTCGAATCATATCCAAGTCAGATAATAAACTTTCAAGATTTTATACTAGTTTACAAATTTTTTTCGTATAAAAGTGTTAATTAGGTTAATTTTGGGTGAATATCGTTGAAAATTAAAACCTTTCTTTTCTTAAGCACCTTTTTCGAGGTATTTTCGAAAAACATATTTTTGGACACTTCAGTTATTCGTTAATATCTAG
Source organism: Chymomyza amoena (assembly GCA_037043745.1). Classification (NCBI taxonomy): domain Eukaryota; kingdom Metazoa; phylum Arthropoda; class Insecta; order Diptera; family Drosophilidae; genus Chymomyza; species Chymomyza amoena. The sequence continues at coordinate 24,602 of JBAMAX010003607.1, read as the reverse complement.
TGAGCTAATACTTTGCCTTTAAGAACATACCATAAGATTAAAATCCTTACAAATTTTAAGAATTACACCAAAATCTAGCACTAATATACAAAGTAATGGGTCATCGAGAGAAGGTTTATAAAAGTGTTTTTTATCGAAATTTTGGGTCACAAAGCACGAAAATTACAAAATTCTTATTTTTAAGCAAATTTTTCGTGACTTTTTCCAAAAACATGTTTTCGGTCACTTATTTCAGTTTTTCGTCAATGTTTTGTTAGCAAAATTTTGTATCGACATTAAAGACAATTAAATCGAAACATTTCATTACATCTACAGTTCCAATCCGAATTCGAAGATCTCATGCTCATAATGTTCGTCGAAGAATTCTCTTTCAGCCTAAAGTCCCTACGCAGCATGCGAAATTTACGAACCGAATTGAAAAACTTCATTTTTTTTGTCCATAAATTTTTTATCAAAAAAATCTCCAAAACAGCGCTTAAGAAAAAAGGTTGTAATTTTCCAGTTTCTCGATCCAAAATTACCCTAAAAACTCTTTTTAACGTAGGTTCATATTTCGTGTAACCTAGTGTTATTAGCTTAGCTTTAAGTATATAATACTTTCTTTTTATGTCGCTCAGAATCTAAATCCAGATGGTATTAAGATAAGATTGAACTGCTTTATGTACCCCATTACCTTTGCTATACTAGGGTAGAGAAGGTAGAATGGCATAATAAGTTTGAGCAAATGTTTCTTTCTTTATTTCGTTGAACCATAACTCTTCGAGTGACTTCGAGTGTACTCTCATCAACTTAGGTAAATAAACGAAACAGGAATCAAGACAAGTGACGTCGTTATACGATGGTAATAAAATAACTGAAAAATTTTCATCAGTTTAGTTAGTTTAAAACAAAATTCTCTTGATGTCTTAGGAGACTAGCCCCCGAGCTGCAAAGAACTTAGTGTTTTTCCCCCATATAGACCCTCTCAACATCCGTCCCTGATGACGACACATATAACCGCACCATAAACGTTTGAACCGCATTTGCACGCATGAATTAAGCGCTTCACGAAAGTAACTGTAACTGGAACTATAACTGGAACTGTATTCTGCAACTGTTAGTGTGCTAACGGTATGCGATGCTTCATACAAATTACCAAGAAACAGACCAAAACACGTACAACCCACACACTCGCACTCACTCCAACACACACACACAAATGGCTACTATAAGCTCTGGTCGTGTTTACCGTTTTGCAGTGACGTCAACGCTCTATGTGACCACTTACCGTTAGTTCCGACAAGAATCCTTAACGGATGTTGCAACTTTAACGCACTTATTGTTACTGTTACACAACACTGGAAACTATATTTTTTATATTGCTTGCCTCTTGAGTAAAATCAATTAGGAAATGTTCAATGAGATTTGCTCTGGACAATGTTATTGTATCTTTGCGCTCGACCGTCTATAAATCTAATAAGATATCGGAAAAAATATATGTTACAGTCAAATCAGTATACGACAGTGCGATACACTGCAAAAAAATATCTGAATTTTTGTTCAGAAAATTATAAAAGAGTATTTCGCTTATTAATTGGCTGTGGTTCAAAACTAACGTCAAGATGTATTTTTAAAAAAATATTAGGTAATTTTTCAGTCCAGCTTCGGTTGTATTCATTGCAAATAGTTGCTTGGGATATTATCAACAAAAGGTTGACATAATTTTGTTTCATTGGAAATTATATCGGACATTTGATATCTCATCATTCATACAGTGATTTTCATAACTTTTGGATAGTTTTCTATTTTATTTTAACATGTGAGGGCGAACCTGCAAAGCCTTATTAGTCACAACAACTATCTATTACTACTAAATTTGGTAAATATAGGCGAGAACTCGATATATTGCCATTAAGTACATACCATAAGCTCTAAAATCCTAAAAAATTTGGATTAAAAAAATATGATCCGATAAAAGATGTAAAGAATATCTTTAGAAATATTAAGAATTACAGAAAAACTAATTTATCGAAAATTTATAGAGTCTGGATACTATAATAAATATAAGTAATAAAAAGTGCCTCTGTTTCTTCTATATACCTTATTCGAGGAATACAACAGATTCTCAAGATATGTGGGTAGTCTCTGCTGTATAAGTCTGCAAATATAAAATGCCTATATTCAGGAAGAGTCAATTTTTAAAGTAATTTATTAGCAAAGAGAGGTGATTTTGATAACTGCAGTGCTGAAAGAAATATCGATGCTATTGATACGGAAACATCGCTGTTTTCGATATATCGTCTTTTTAAATTTCGGAATAAAAATTTTGGCCGGAACAAAATAATCTTTCCCTAATCAACGCATACACTATACAACATATCGTACAACACGTCTGTTTATCAAGCCAAACGATGCGGCAAAATGTGCAATATAGTTTTAAAATAAATTTACCAAAGACCGATATACTCAAGCAATAATTCGGTCATAAAATATGCCCACACACGATACGACCGTCTAAACGGTTTGCCAAAAAAAAAAAAACTTTTTGATTTTTCAAAAACTTTTTGATTTTTCCTGGCGATCATCCAACTTAACGATGGCGGTACTCACGCTTGCTTTATATCATCTTAATATAAACTTCGATATATCGCCTATAATCGATTTTTTCCTATTCGGTCAGATCAAGAAACCGTGACAACCGAGATGAGGATATGGAAAAATCTAATATGGCACTGACGGCCATGCCGCAATGCGATTATAAAAATCTTGCGATGGCATAAGAATAAATTGCCAAAGTCAGAATTGGCAATTTACGAAAAAAAAGAGACATCTAATCGATTGAGAACGGATGGTGATGATTCCCGCACTTTTTAACAAGGTATATGGTATATTCTCATTAGAACCTCAAAGCGAATAGGCTTCAAAGGCATCTATAAAATTAGATTCTTTATATAACGTTACATTTTCTGGAGACACTGCTGTGCTTCCTTTAAATTCCCTGCTGGATAATCTAAAAAGGGAACTATGAACAATTTAAGAAAACAAGAGAAATAAAATCGGATGACTGGGAGCGTCACACCGCGATGTTTCCGGAACCATTTTGGACAAAGTAGTAGTCATAAGAAGCTCAAAGCTAATAAGCTTCAAAGAGCTTCTCCCTGCTCCAATCAAATAAAGTTATCTATCTAAGGATTCGTTAAAATAGGATTCTTAATGTCTTATGTCATATTTTTGGGCAGACTCAGCTTTGGCTCCCTTAACACATATGCCCAACTCCATGAGTCTTTTATTGGCTTGTAAATAATGTGTTTCAGATAAACAATTTATTTGATAAAATTCTCTTATCGACATAAGACCAAACAGATGAGTCCAAAATAAATCTAGTTTATTTAAACGTTCGACAATTCCGCCATTGACTTTTTCACAATTTTGTATCGAACACTTAGACAAAGTTAAGTAAGACCAACATCAATCCGATACCACAATGACAACCCAAGCCATACGCGATGCGACTGGTTGCACAACTTGGTTGAATATCCAAAGATTAAACCAATTTAATTCGTCGTACAAACTATTCAAAATTCATATAACGACCACTGGCACAATGCAATCGATTATACAAGTCTCGAAACGTGCATAGCTTGGGAAAGAACGGTAAAAGTTATCGACTCGTGCACAAGTTGAGTCATATCATTTAATGCGATCTAAGCGTTTCTAATGACCATAGCAAAACTAAATATGAAAGTTTAGAACTACCATTCAGTCTTTTAGCAACCACTTAACAAAATGGAGCTTATCACCTTGCAGTATTTCTTCTTGACGTTTCTTTTGTGCGTTCTACTGTCCCAAAATATGAAAATACTAAAAAAGCCTAAATTAGATACTTTCAATGCAACTAAGGATAACGATGCCGAAGCCTTTGATATATTTGTGCAAAATTGCTCGGAGGCTAAGCAATCGGGTATTTACTGGACCAAAGTGAATGGCACAGATCACAATATAACCATCCGTTGTGAGGCGGATTTTTATGGTGGCCACTGGACGGTCATACAACGAAGGAATACGGGCAAATTGGATTTTACGGATACTTGGAAAAGCTATAAATATGGTTTTGGAGAACTAACCGATGAGTTTTGGTTTGGCTTGGAACACGTTTTTCACTTGGCCAAGGCAACAAGACACGAAATTATATTTATCATGGAGAATGCAAAGGATAGACGTAGCTATGCTCTGTTCAATAAATTTACGATCCGAGCAGAGAAATTTGATTATACACTGCGCAGTATTGGAAATTATGTGGGAGATGCTGGCAACTCTATGGCTTATCATCTAAATAAAACATTCTCGACGATAGATCGAAAAACAAATGGTCCCACAAAAAGTGATTGTGCGAAATTATATGGAGGTGGTTGGTGGTTCGACGAGTGCTTCATGAGGTATTTTATGTGTTATGCTTTAAAAGTCATAAAATATTTGAAATTAATTTTCTTATTCTATTGTTAGCAATTGTAATGGCAATTATCCTAATGAGACCCAGCTATATAATCGCACTTTAAAATGCATGTCCTGGATAACGATGAAGGATAATATACCACTAACATTTTCGCAAATAATGATACGTCCAATAATAAAATCAAATTGGAGTTATCCTAAAAAATTAAATTTTCATTAGATCGTCAAACTTAATTTTTGTTGTAATATATATGTGCATAAGCAAATTTTGAATATGTTTTAATTTTTAATTTTTTTATTTTTAAATCTAAACTATTTTTGTTTTTGCTTAAAATGGATAATAATGCTGAGAAAAAAAAAGAGTAGCTACTATCTATATATGACTATTTTCATTTTTATAAGTAACTTCTGAAGAAACAATAAATATCATTCCTGACTCAAGATACACATGTTCGTAAATATCGTTATATTTAAAAAATATTTTCCAAAGGTTCAAAATCATTTTAAATGTTAAACAAAAATAATTCAGAAAATTACAATTTTTAATCCTTTTTCAGAACATTTACGAGGGTGGATTGATAAGTTTCCGGCCTGACCAAGAAAAACAACGTTTTTAAGAATTTTTTTTATTTCTCAACATAATCTCCTCCAAGGCTGATACATTTCTCATAGCGGTGTTCTAGTCTAGTAATGCCATCTCTATAGACTGATTCGTCAAGCTCCTCAAAATACCCATTTACAGCTTCGATTACTTCTTCATTGTCCGCAAATCTGTTACCGCCAAGCCATTTTTTGAGATTAGGAAACAGATAATAGTCACTCGGGGCTAGGTCTGGAGAGTAGGGAGGGTGCGGCATCAATTCAAACTTCAGATCGTTGATTTTAGCCATCGCAACGATTGACTTGTGCGCTGGTGCGTTATCGTGATGAAACAAGATTCTTTTCTTCGCCAGATGAGGTCGTTTAATTTTCACCTCGTGGCACAAACGTTGCAATAAGTCTGCGTAGTATTGACCAGTGATAGTTTTACCCTTTTCAAGGTAATCAATGTATATAATACCTCTTGCATCCCAAAAAACAGTAGCCAAAACCTTGTTCGCTGAAAAAATTGTTTTTGCCTTCTTTGGAGTTGGTTCGCCTGGTCCAATCCACTGTTTAGACTGTTCTTTGGTTTCAGGAGTGTAGTGGTGGACCCAAGTTTCGTCAACGGTTATGAATCGACGCAAAAATTCGCTTGGATTACGCTTTAACAACGTCAAATTGGCGGTAGAAATGTTTTTTCGAATCAATTTTTGGTCGACTGTTAGCAAAAGCGGCACCCATCTTGCGCAGAGCTTTTCCATATGCAAATGTTGGTGCAAAATATTTTGCACACGTTCATATGACATCTTACAGGTCTCATCTATCTCACGCACTAGTAATCTGCGGTCTTCCAGCACTATTTGATGGATTTTTTCGATCATATCTGGAGTTGTGACCTCAACAGGGCGTCCTGAGCGAGGCCCATCAGAGGTGCTCACACGACCTTTTTTAAATTCGGAAACCCACTGCTTAATGGTTGAATATGATGGGGAGGATGTCCCCAGTGTTGAGTCCATCTCTTTTTTAATTTCCTTCTGAAACTATAACTACAAGCTATCTAAGGATGGTACTATAGAACGCCTCCTCAAGGTAGGCCTAGTGGAGCCATCTCTTGGTCAGGCCGGAAACTTATCAATCCACCCTCGCATAAAGTATACAAGTATATAAAAAAATAAAAGACGCTTTCCATATTTGATTGAGTCATTAAAAAATTTTCAAATATTTTTGAAAACTCGTAAAAGTTAAAGGTTTTATTTTTTTTTATTTTATTAAAAATTAGTTACATTTTTTTAATTGCGCTTAACTTGTTTTTTTCCATGACCTGCCTATTCAGCCAAGATTTCTTTTTTTTTTTAAGTTTTGAAACAATCGAAAGGAATAAGATTATGACTGAAATATAAATTCACAACCAAAAAAATATTTTTTTTAATTAGTCGCTGACTATTGTATGGAAACTATCTTTTGAAACCCTGAAACAGAGGGCAATAAACGGAGATTGAAGTTAGAGGCGAATACCAATATTTGCAGATTGACAGGTCCAACGGTCTGCCTATCCGTCTAAACTAACACCAAGATCCTGGAGGAGCTTGACTGTGCGCATACTTTTGGTATAGAGTATTACGACTACAATTCAAGTCATTGCTTCTGTTAGTCGCTTTTGTGTTTCTGCCAAGCCACAATTTTATTTATTTTTTTTTTACTCATCGTAATAGTTCTTTACTTAGTTACCTTTAAAAATGTGAAATATTTTTGTGGTTTTTCCTACTTTTGTTTCCTTTTTTTTGTATATCTCTCTATTTTATAAGTTTAGTGCCATGTTTTGCTTTTGGGTTTGTTTTTTGTGAACTTTTGCTGTCTGCTTTATTTCAATTTTATTTACGCAATTTTTGCGATTATGTTTTGGAAAATAAATTGAGTAAAAGCGCAAGCTGTAATTAAATTTCCCTCAAATCTGAGTTACATTTAAGTTCTAGTAGCCCCCCAAAAATTTGAAGGTTTTGCTTTGTCATTTTTTAAGCTGCTTGTCAATTTCAATTATACTTGAAAACACGCAAAATATTCTTGAAAATTGTGGTAAAAATATGCCAAGAATTTCAGCGCACCCCAAATAAATTTACGTTTTCTTGTATGTAGGCATTCAATTAAGAGAATCTTTAGAAATTCAAGCGAAATACTTGAGTTTATGTAAATAAGAAGATGCACATACACACACGCACATATATATACTCATTGCAATTCCTGGTAAACCAAGTTCTTCAGCATATTAACAAAATTTCAATCACACTTCATTAGCAGAGAAATTTGAATAGTTTGGAAGAAAGATAAATATTCAGGGCCCAGGAGCTGAGCACAGATAGCGAGCAAAAGATAGCAAAAAAGAGAGCCTTGTGAATGTTATGCTATGTTTACACTGCCTCAAAAGTTAATGCGATTAAATCAATGGTAATTCGTTTTTAGATTGATGTCACGCATTGACATGTCAACATCAGCTTTTAATATGATGTTGGCACCGTGCTATATAAGCTAGAAATAACTAATAGACACTTTTGTTCATATTTTATTTATAGATAGCCCTGGATTCAGTAGTACTGCGAACATTTAGGTATCCTTTTCAACATTTGGGAACTATAGGTCTTCTCGATAGAATGGAAGTTTAAAGTCCCCTGGAGCAGGAATACGCAATAGTCATCAAATAGCCTCGAAAACTTAAGCTTGGGCTGCTTGCATCCAATACAGTGGCGATGTAGAGGATAATTTATTCGTGGATCTCCATAATAAATGAAAATGGAATCTTTTATCATAGTTACTTGAAACCGAAAAAATTAACAAAAAAAAAAAAAACCATCAATCATTTTATTGAAATAAAATTTTATTAAACCAAAATTTTCTTCCGCAGAGAAAACCTTGACTCGAAGTTCTATGACAGAACCCTGATGCCCTGTTCTCCATATTCAGTTGACTCCGCTCTGTCTCCAATTCATTAGCTTCTGTAGAAGTGAAAACTCGAAGGTTCCTACATACATATTCTAGTACGTACAAAATTTATATGAATTTTTGATAACTAAAAAAAGTAGGTTTTAATATTGACAAAAATAAATCAAAATTGACAAACCAAGTCAAAAAATTCGAAAACGAATTTTATTCAATTGACCATACCTTTTAAAGGTTTCTTCGATTTTTTTTTTCTCAAAGAAACTTTAATTTATATTGAAAATATAAAAAGGTCATGATTTTATAAATACAAAAATTGATTTTTCCAGAGTTATACTAAACAAAATGGCGACTATAGAGAGTTACGGGTACAAGACTAATTTTCGGAAAGGGCGCAGCTTTCGATGTCGCCATTGATCTGAAAATTCCGAATTTTTTTAACTCTTAATTTATGGACCAAAAGAAATTGAACTACGTGTAAGTTTTCAAAAATTCGAATTTAAAAAAAAGCCCTAAAATCTAAAAAACAAATTTTTTTTTAGTTTATGAAAATGATTTTAGTATCAAACATGGCGTTTGTAAAGTCGGGAGCGGACGACTTTGGGATACCCTGTACCACTAGCTTGCAATAAAATCGGTTTTCTTCATAAAAAACAAAAACAGAAGAATTTTTATGAAACAAAATTTTTTTTTGACCGATCGCTATATGATATAGTCAACCGATTTCGATCAACTTTGGCACAGTGCTTTAATACCTTTAAAAATATCTGTATGCCGAATTTAGTTCAAATATCTTTACAAACTATATATATATGTATAATATAGTCAACCGATTTAAATTAAATTACGTACAGTGCTAAGGAACTATAAAAATCTTACAAATACCAAATTTGATTTCAATATCTTCACAAACAAACAAAACACAACAAATTTTGTTCAAAAATCGATTTTTGGAAGATCGGCCTATGGGAGCTATACGAGTATGATATAGTCAACCTTATAACCTTACATCGATATTAGTTAATTTTTGTTTGCGTCATATAGTTACACTTAATTAAATATGTCAACTTATAAACCGAATTCACGTCATTGGCGGGAGATTTTACTTTTTCATTTCAACATGAAAAAATCGGTGGCTGAGGCTCATCGGGTTATTTCAAGAACTTATGGTGATGATACTATTAGTGAAAGAACGTGTCGCGAGTGGTTCCAGCGCTTTAAAAGCGGTGATTTTGTTGTTGAAGATCGGCATAGCGGTGGCAGAGAAAAAACTTTTGAAGATGATGAACTGGAGGCTTTACTTAATGAAGACTCGTGCCAAACTCAAGAACAGCTAGCAAAATCATTGGGAGTAACTCAGCAAGCAGTATCAAAACGCCTGGAACAGCTGGGGATGATCCAAAAACAAGGATACTGGGTACCGTATCAGTTAAAACCAAGAGATATTGAGCGACGTTTATTTGCTTGTGAACAGCTGCTTGAAAGACGAAAAATGGGTACACTACGACAACCCTAAGCGACGCAAATCATGGGGATTGCCCGGCCGCACTCCTACGGCGACACCTCGACAGAATATTCACGGATCCAAGGTCATGTTGTGTATTTGGTGGGATCAGCTTGGCGTAATTTATTATGAGCTGCTAAAACCTTCTGAAAAAATTACTGGTGCACTTTATCGAACGCAATTAATGCGTTTGAGTCGGGCATTAAAAGCAAAACGGCCGCAATACGCTGATAGACACGAAAAAGTAATTTTGCAATACGACAATGCTCGACCTCACGTGGCGAAAGTAGTCAAGACGTACCTCGAAACACTGAAATGGGAAATTGTACCTCACCCGCCATACTCTCCAGATGTTGCTCCATCTGATTACCATTTATTTAGGTCGATGGCACACGGCCTGACGGGCCAGTGCTTCGATTCTTTTGAAAAAGTGAAAGAATGGATCGATTCTTGGATCTTATCAAAGGATGAAGAATTTTTCCGACGCGGGATTCGTTTGTTGCCTGAAAGATGGGCCAAAGTAGTGGAAAGTGACGGACAATACTTTGAAACATAAATAAGATACCATTTTTTTTATATATGTATAATTTTTAAAATTAAAAAAAAAATGGCGGGAGACCTAATTCAAATATGATACAATGCATGGGTACTCTAAAAAACTTTTTTTTTTTTCTTTTTTCTGGTTACGATATCTTTATTAAAAAATTAAATATAGCGAATTATGAATAAAAAAAGTTATTTTGGCCGATCGGTCCTATAATAATGATAAAATTTTCTTGGGAACTATAAAAAACTTTCGAATGCCAAATTTGGTTACGATATCTTCATAAGCAAACGAATTATTCATTTAAAATATTTTTTTTTTGTTCGAGGTAGTCTGAAACACCCCTACACACAATTTAACCCCGATATCAAAAAAATAAAATAAGCTTGTCTCCTATGGAAAAATATGGAATCTAATGTGAAAGTTTATATACGATAACTTATAAAATTATCATTAAATTATTCAAATTTCATCACGGCAAAGATTTTAAGCCGAACACATTTTTTTGAAAAAAAAGACCTGATAATTCTTCCGAAAACATAGGAAAATTGCGAAAATACTAAATTCAAAATTTGAATAATTACTTCCAAAAGTAATCAATCCTGTCATTTTAAATAAAATTGTCTGATTGTTGTCAGATACTTTGCAAATAAAAAACATTATTAAAATAAAAATGTTAAGTTAAATTACCTATCGATTTTTTAAAAGTCTGTCACTATTTCAACATCATGACAAAGATTTTAAAACGCACACATTTTATTCGCAACATTAAAAATGCGATCGGAAAAGTGTAAAAACACCGAAAATGCAAAATTCAGAATTTTAAAAATTATTTTCAAGAGCATAGTCGAGAAAACGTAGCATTTGTAGTTGCAGTATCTACGAAAATTTTAGCTTTAGATTTCTTTTTTAAAACTTAGTTGCCTTAGCTTGCTCTAATATGCTCTTTTTTGGAAGAATCCTAGTTCCATTAAAATTGCGATTCATTTAGTTATTTAACCGGAGTCTGCGAAAATGTAAAACAAATTCGTTCGAAATGACTTAATAAAAGCAGACAAGCCGACGCCAAATATTATAAATATTTGACAATAGTAATAAAATTAAGTTAGGAAAATTTAGATTTAGAACATATTTCTCTTCAAATTACCCTCTACAATTAAAGAGTATGGCTTTAGATTTTAATTTAAGTGTTATTTAGTTTCTTGACAGTGTAAACCTAGCATTAGTGGAAGCTGCGGTTAAACAGATGTTGTTACGTATGACTAATGTAAGTATGTAATACAAGAACTACTTACTGTACAAAAGGCAGCTCTTGGTTGTGTGGAGTCAGACATACACACAAACACAGAGAACCACACATACACACACACACATGGATAGAGACACTCCAATACAGACACACTTATGGGTATACCACACATACACTTAGCAAATGAAATGTTTTCAGCACAATGTTGGTTTGTTGGCTGACTGTTGATGACAACATTTCAAATTGGAAGTCAACCTGCTGAATATTTTAGCAAATATTTCAACTAGATTGCTAACCGTCTATGGCTAGCACTGGTGCTGCCAACTTGTCACAAAAAAAAAGTTAATTTTTTTAAAGCACTTGCTATTTTAAGCTTTTTAAGTGCTGGCTTTTAATTAACTTAGTTGCAAAATGTTTTTAAACCACTTCGTTGGGTTTTTTGCATTTCACCTACGTGTTGTAAATTTAAAAAAAATAAAGCACAGGTTTTAAATAAATAACGAAAAAAATAATAATAATCACAGTAATAACAAAAAAATTGAGTTAGCCAGTTGCGATGTTTGACTTTGGCATACCCTGCAAGGAAATTTTATACAAACAATAAGCTTAAATATTTGCGCAAAGATTTGAATAAGAAATGGTGTAGTGTATGTGGTGGGGGTAATCAGAAAAAAAGAATATTAATTATTTTTTATCATGATTTATATGAGATGAAAGCAACCTATTGGATCAACCTAATATAATAATAAGATTGGTTTGAGTCGAATTTTTATGATCTTCAATTCTTTTGAAAATGTGATAAGTATTCAATTAGCGAGAAGTCATTTAGATAGTGTTATCGAAAGATCCTTAAATATTTAGTGTAACTATTGCACAGAAATCTTATAAAAGTTCCAAAAAGTTGAAATTAAATAAATTTGAAGCAATATCTTTTAAAAAAATGTGCAGATATGAACAGGAACCTATAGGCCTCCTAAGAAAATCAAAGACAATCAAATTTCGGTATAAACAGCTTATGGTTTGCCACACATCCGGCGTTCCCATAATCAATATAACACAATTCTATTATACCCTTGAACCTGCATATAGAGTATAAAAAGATCTAACTAAAAATTGTGGCATAAATTGAGGTTTGAGTGTTGAGTGTCTGCATAATGCTAAAAGCATCTATGAAAATATGTTGCCACAACAGTGCACAAAACAAAAAAAAGGAGCTACTGCGTGGCATGACTTCACATATCGCCCTGGGCGCTACTAAAATATTATTTCATGAAATTTACTTAAGGTTGCAGCAGCACCAACAGCAGCAGGCAAAAGTTTCCTCTTATCCTTGAAAGTTTATTTTACGCCGGAAATAAACAAAATTGCGCTAGTTGAACGCTGAGCATGCGGCATATGTTGCACGGCAGGATTACTGGGTGTTTGGTGGGTAGGGAGAGTGTGTGTGTGTGGAAGATAGTGCTCTAGCGGATGTATGAGTGAGTGCACACATAAAGAACAGCTTAGCGAATCCTTCGCAAATACTTTAAAGCCAGCCGATGGCTAACAAGGCAGGTGACTATGTATTTGGTCTACGGGCATGTGTGTAAGTTACGAATTATCAAGTCACTTATTTGTATAGGATTTTCGAGTAGGAACGGGTAGATTTTGGAGGACGTAAAATCTTCCTCATCATGCTACCTCAGCTTCTTTCTCATCTCCTGCTATATCTCTTGCCTACGTCTTCTGTCTCATCTTCCTTCTAATCTCCTTCTTATCTTCTGCCTAATCTTCTGTCTCTTCTTTCTCATCTTCTTCTGCCTCTACATCCTCTACAACTTCTTCTGCTTCTTCAACATCTTCTACAACTTCTTCTGCTTCTGCTCCATCTTCTACATCTTCTGCATCTTCTACATCTTCTACATCTTCTACATCTTCTACATCTTCTACATCTTCTACATCTTCACATCTTCTACATCTCCCGCATCTTACATATCTTCTACATCTCCCATCATCTTCTACATCTTGTACATCTTCTCCATCTTCTACATCTTCTATATCTTCTATATCTTCTATATCTTCTATATCTTCTATATCTTCTATATCTTCTATATCTTCTATATATTCTATATCTTCTATATCTTCTATATCTTCTATATCTTCTATATCTTCTACATCTTCTACATCTTCTACATCTTCTACATCTCCTACATCTTCTACATCTCCTACATCTTCTACAACTCATCTTCTCCATCTTCTACATCTTCTACATCTTCTACATCTTCTACATCTTCTACATCTTCTATATCTTCTATATCTTCTACATCTTCTACATCTTCTACATCTTCTACATCTTCTACATCTTCCACATCTTCTACATCTCTACATCTTCTACATCTTCACACTTCTACATCTTCTACATCTTCTACATCTTCTACATCTTGTACATCTTCTACATCTTCTACATCTTCTACATCTTCTACATCTTCTACATCTTCTGCATCTTCTACATTTTCTACATCTTATTCATCTTCTTCATCTTCTACACCTTCTACATCTTCTACATCATCTACATCTTCTACATCTTCCACAACTTCTACATCTTCTTCATTTTCATCTTCTTCCTTATTTTAATCTTCTTCATCTTCTTCGTCTTCTTCATCTTCTCTTCATTATCTTATTCCTCATCTTCTTCCTCATCTTCTTTCTCATCTTCTTTCTCATCTTCTTCCTCATCTTCTTTCTCATCTTCTTTCTCATCTTCTTCCTCATCTTCCTTACCTTCTTCATCTTCTACATCTTCTTAATCTGCTTTATCTTCTTCATCTTTAAAACAATCCTAATCAGCACAACTTTCTTTTAACATATAAATTTATTTAAACAAATTAACTATACAAAATTTCCTTCGATAATTTCAATTATAAAAAAATTAACATTAATTCTCAAACATTCGATCTTGAGTATTACTAGAGTTACAATTCGTATCTAGCATATCACCAGCAGCTAATAATGCATCATCTTCTGGTGCTGGCAACTTAAGCAGCAATCGAATCCGCACAGGAGAACGCATTTTGCATAAATTGGCCAACTTATGGATGCAAAGCTTCTTTAACCATAGAATATCCAGGTAATCGGTGCAGTTAATCATGCCATATATAATATTTATGGGTTCACGGAGAAACGTCTTGTCCCAGTCATCTACAAGCAGTCCGTTAACACGTTGACCTTCATGCACCCAAGCTGGTTCCTTATCCTTTCTATGGTACTCAGCCCAAAGCAATATCTTCACAAGAACTGAGCGGTTGGCACTCTTTAATGGAAGTCTGGTGCCGTCCAATGTGGGTTTGCCAAGCAGCTTCCACATTCTCTGAACAACCGCTGAACGCTCAAGCAGCTCGATATCGACACTTAGCTCGTATCCATCAGAAGTATCTATTAAAACTTTAACCATTTTGGAAAAACGGCTACAAATAAATTTAGCATAAAGATTTAGCCAAAAAAAAAAAAATTTTTTTGTAGCTTTTAAAAAGTGAAAGCAAAGGAATGGCGTGCTTTGTCTTGGCTTTAATCAAATTTTCTTGACAATTTCTTAAAGCTAAATTTCTAGATAAACGCTGAAATGTGATAAATTTAAATTTTATATATTTCGGATAAATCAAAAGATGAAACAAATTTGTTTTAATGAAGTCATAAATTCCTTTTAATTGAAGTTTTCTCTTCAATTTAGGCAAAGCACTCTATTGTTTTTTCCCTCATTAAATATTATTTTCAATACAACCTCACTTTAATTAACCTTACAATTCAAGCCACTTTGTTGCGGGTACTGCGCAAAAAAAAAAAATCTCGGAATATTTTTGAAGAAAAAGAGAGCATAGTTAAGCAAGCCAACTAAAAATAAGTAAATATAAAATGTTGTAATTTAGCAGAATATTTGCGGAGCAATTATTTTCATAGCCATGGCAACGACAAACACAACAAAAACAAGGCCAAAAACAAAAGTGAATTGTTAGCAGCGGCCATTAAGAAAACATTTAATTGTTATTTTTACCAAATGAATAGCAAACGGCCTGAAGCACTTGCAGCAACGCGTTGCAGCGGCAGCAACCTCTGCTGCAGCAGTTGCAGCAGTAGAAATGCAGAACGCAGAACAGAAGAATTCACCACACGACACAAATTGCGGTGTGCTCATTACGACTACAATGCGTTGAAGGGTTAAGGGAGGTACTGTGGTTTGGGTACCCTCCCCCACCCACCCGGTAGATTCTTTCATTTAGATCTTTGTTACTGCACTCGGTTGGCATCACCTATTTGGCTAGCCACGTTGACAAAGTACTGTGTTGTCAGTTGGGCCCGTGTCAGGAGGAGCACTACGAGTGACAACTGTTCTGGGCTAGGTCCGGGCTACCTTGCGGCTATATGCCAAGCCAAGTGCTGCTCCAGTTGGAACATTGTATGTTAGCCACGGTAGTTAGCATTAACAAGGCGTGTTACGTGGGATTTTGCTGTTTTGGTAAAAAAAAGTGGCAACATTTATGCGAAAATTGTAAAAGGGGGTTTGGATGGATCTAGGAATCCAAAAGTGTCTCCTGCGATTGAATACATTTTTTTTTTAAGTTCTGAAAACTTTTTGGAATATTTCCGTTGCTACAACATAAGTTGGGTAAAAAATCTATAAAGCGACCCAACGATAATTTTTTTATTTTTGTAACAAATAAGTAAAGAATTTAAAAAAAAAATATATTTTCCTAGCAAATAAGTAAAGAATTATAAAGTAAAAAATATTTTTTATTCAATCGCAATTTGTTGTAATTTAATAATTATTAAAAATAACAAAATTTATTTTCGAATAACTATAAAATTAAATTAAAAAAAAATATTTTTTTATTCAGTCCCACTTTGCTAATTCAAAAAACAGGTACTGGAAATTTTAACTTTTACCCCTTTAAATTTTTTTTATTTTAAATATAAAAATTATAAAAAGTTTTTTTTTTCAAATAAGTAAAAATTATAAAAATCAAAATATTTTTTATTCAATTCAAATTTGCTGAATCAAAAATACGATACAGGAAATTTTAATTTGTACCCCTTTAAATTTTTTTTATACTAACATAGAGATGAAAATTATTAAAAATTAAAAATTTTTTTTAATAGGTAAAAAATTATACAAATCAGAATATTTTTTTTGCACAAAAAAAAAAAAAATTTCAAATTATATAAAATTATTTTTTTTTTCCAAAAATATAGCTCGGTGAATCTAAAATCCGGTTTTAGGAATTCTAAATTTTACGCCATTAAATTTAATTAAAACATGTTTTCAAACAAAAAAAGTGATTTTGGACTTATCTGCAATTTTGGTATGTGGAGAAATTTCGGCTAAATGGTTTACTTCTTTCCCAGCTTTCACGGGATTATCGTTCTGCTCCCAACTATCCTGAGCAACTGGTTAAAGGAATTACATTTTTTGAAGAGCGTCGAAAAAAGTGTTTGATAGAAAGTCTCCAGTTTTAATTTGTATTCGCTATACTTATAGGGTCCCTCGACGGAAGCCTAAAATCTAAATCTTATTAACTGGTAAATGGCATGGATTTAATCAATGACGAAACTGGAGATGCAGAATCCTTCTGCTTCGGCAGGATCTGCAGTACATCAGCTTTGGAGACACAAAATGCAAGTCATGAAAAGAAGATCAGGGTCAAGAGTATTACAATTTTTTGAATATAAAATTAGCAGACTTAATGTATATCCTCCGCTTGGGCAACGATTGATCATCCAGAAAGATCGTGTACAGACATCACTCTTCCTCATAAAGATACTGTTTGTTCCAAATTTGGCATAATAATTCTTGTGAGCTTAACAATCATTGCAACTTTGAAGTTTTCTGAAAGAACAGCGAACAACAATATTTTTTTTTAAATCTGTGCAGTGATCTTGAATTATGTCTGCAAATTTCCCTTTGATAACTCTCGTCATTTATATGCAATAGAATTTTATGAAAATTGATACCACTTAACAAAAAAAAATCTGCAAAATACAACTAAACAACCCATTAAAAGAATTTTTATCTTCACTAATTAAAATAAACAAAATAGCAACAAGAACTATGGTCACAGTGGTCGACGTCGACGTCCAAACGGGGCGTATACGCATCATTAGTTCGACGCATGCCGACAAACCAGGACAGGAAAAAGTCAGTGTGCCCGTTGGGTTCGGGCTCGTCCTTTGCAGCTGAATTGAAGCTCAGCTCAGCACAGCTCATTTTAGTACAGTTGATGAAAATGGTACAAGGTTACAACCCGTGCAACAAGCCATTTGAATTAAGGGCTGCAGGGGTGACACGAGCGAGTGGAGTGGTGAGGTGGTTTTTATGGTAGTGAAGTACATTAGTTGACTCGCGGCATTTTGCGTTTTAGTTTCATTAGCTAACTGTCAGCGTAAGAGTGTGTATGTGTGTGTGTGTGTCGAGTGTGTGTGCATCTGTGTGAGCAGCTGTGTGTGTCCACGGTAAATGCAACAACGATGTTGACATGGCATTGACATGCCCCTTTGTCGCATGCAACATAATGAACGGATACCAAAGCTTGTTTGGAAAGTTAAATACTATGCAAATATGGCTTTTAAAGTTTTGTTAATAAAATTTGCTTGCCAAGACCTGAAGCAGTGCTGCAAGGTTTGTAAATAGTTTTATATAAATTAAATAAATATTGAAACTACAATTATTTAGCTGCTTCAATTTATTTCAACATAGAATTTGTAAAGATTAGTTTGATTAAGAGCAATGATAATTGAGTTAAAAACTTTTTGCAATGAATTAAATATTCTTTTAAATGTTAGACGGGTTTTTATGGTAATGGTGTCATCGATTGCAAAAGGATACTCTTTATTAGCGGGTAGAAGTTGGTAAAACCATCTACTCTGTAGTTCAATTACTGGGACCATTTCTACAAGCCTCCTGTTGAAGATGTTGTAATGGCGAACTGGAGAAAACCCAGAACTTGTCGTCCAACTGAAGTCATTGCGCGAAATCAAATTTCTCGTTCAGAAATAAGCCGGAGTTCCTTATTCTGTATGGAATGGAACAACGGTACCCCATATCTGAAGGCAATATCTTCAGACGAAAGCAATTATCCGTTTGCAATAAAGGGAGACCTTGCTCCTTTTATAAAGAAGTCAAAGTATTTCACGGCGCTTTTGAAGAAGGGCTCACGATATGGAATCGGCAGGACATTATCTGCGGCATTTGTCCATCATTAAAAAAAAAATGGCGGTCGGATTTTTAAGGCGCAAGATGCAGCATAGGTGTTAAGTAGGGCAAATGAAAACAATCTTCAAGTACATGAATGTTAGATCCTGCGAAAAATCTTTGGAGGAATACAAGAAAATGGAATAACGTGGCAACGATAGAACTATGCGTTATATAGTCTATACGGTCACCCAGATACGGTCACTCATGATTATTATGATTATGATAGACTTGTCACCTACTAAGAGCAAATGATATCTATCCACCAACACGAAAAATGCTTGGACAGTGTGCAGGAAACTGAAGAAGGGGTCGACCGAAGTTGAGAGAGTTTGATGGGGTAGCCCAAGATCGCGTTGAAAGAGGGCAAAAACTACAACAGGCTGAGGCCTGTGTTGAAGGTATTGAAGCCAATGTTCCATCAATTTGCTTCAAATTCAAATAAATATACATTTATACAAAAATCTGAGTATAGACCGCAACCATCGTCGGTGTAAGATTCAAGTAGCGTCTTCTTCGGGGTAACACCCACATTGCACATGGAAATATCGGCCATAAATATGTGACGTAGGAGTGGAGTAAGGTTACTTCCTTAATGTACTCCAGCTAAGGGAGACCTGGACATAGAATTTTCTCTTCTGTAGCAACTAGACTTTATCTTTGACAGTAGTCTCGGATGCCAGACCTTCTCAAGCCCCTTTTGGATACCCTTAAAAACTTTATTATAGTATCACTCTATCATCAAACGATTTCATAATATGATCTGTGGTAATACCCTCTGTTGGGCAAAACTCTCAAAACTTATCTGGCAACAAAGCTTAGAAGTCGCTTACACTAAATCCCTGTTGACCACGGAATCTATTCTATAGAGACATTGTTTTATGGGCAGGCATGCTGAGCGAATGCACCCCTTTAAACGATTCTTGACTGCGGACCCGAAGAGGAGGAGGAATCCGTTTTCCACCTTATTTAACTGTGCCCCTCCCTCTATCCAGACGATTATTAAGGGCACTTAGTGCCTATTTCTGACCGCCCTTAGAGACCTTTCCAATCTCCGCCCCAGTAATATATTAGGTTCATTGACCTTTCAGACCGGCTCTGCAATAATATGATCAGAGTTGAATAGTCGTGTCTGTTTTTCAGAGCCGACAGTGTGCTGACCATTAATGGTATATACTTAGTTATAAAGACATCCCATGTCAGTTCTCTGCCAGCGTTACCTGTGGCATTACAAAGGGCATCATTGTGCGTCTCGGCTATTCCATGACAGGTAACTACTGTAACCTAACCTAAACTATCTTTGTTTCATGCTCTCGACAGGCCTAGGAACAATTATTCTTTTTATTACCATCGATAATGAGGGAAAAAAACTGACGACTAATCAGTCGATATGACTATGCGTCATGATCCAGTTTCCGGTGGAGAAAACCGTATTCTTGAATCGGGAGTGGCGATACTTCTGTACAGACTTCTGTTTAGGATTTCAAAATTGCAAATCTAGAAGCAACGTTTGCTGATTTGGCTGCTTGGATGACCTTTGTCAAAAACATGTCTACCCCTTGAACGATATATTCAGATATCTTCAGATGAATAAATCTGTTACGGATTCTAATAAAAAAAATCTTTGTTAGTTTTTACCATTATCATCGCATTTCATCTTATTCTGTCTTAAAACTTAAATACAATCATTGCAATATACAAATTACTAAAAACACAAACAAAATTTATTCAGATATCCATTTGGCTTATTAACTTTTTCCCATGAATCTTTAGGCTTTCAAGCAAATTATTCGTGGCTTTCGGTTCAAACTTTAACCTTTCCATTGTCATTGCTAAGATCTGTGTTTCACTTAATATTCAGATACTAATTTACCTTATATTAGAAGATTTGATTAGATAATGGCTACACTTTAAAGGTTTGCACAAAATTTCTTCTCTCCATATATTAAGTACTAATAAATATAAAAAATTCAGATTAATCATTGCAAAATTTCATTACCGCCAAATTCCACTTAAACATAATCCAAGTTCCACTCGAACATGCAACTCCTTTCATCCCACTACATTTAAATAGCAAACAATAAACGGCAATTATAATTATGATTCGCCATTGGCATTAAATCGCTTCTATATCCCGTATATCAATTATATTTGATTGAAATTCAAAACTAGCAAATTAATTATCTTTTTTGTTCAACAATTTATGGCACTACACAACACTGCACTTAGGACCAATGCACTCTAAACTGTTGATGTTGATGTTGCTGTTGAATTTCATTTCAATTATGCGAGCCAAAAACATTTTCCATAATAATTTTAATAACAACTTTATAATTGCTTATTCATGTACAGCGGGACTGTAGACTGGACCGAATAAGCAACTTTCATGGCAAAACTCGCGTGTTAAAGTGAATAGGCACTAGTGCATAGTAAGCGTGGTATAAGCTAGCTATCTCGCTCTGTCTTGGCTGTCTGTTTTATGCTGGGAAAACTTTTACTTTTTAAATGTTTCTTTATTAGTTGCTGTAATTGTTTTTCATACTTTGCTTTTATATTTTTCCTTTATGTTGTTATTTTGTTGTTGTTGTTGTTGTTGTTGCATGCAACGCTTTTTCCAATTTTGTGCGGCAAACACTTGAAGGAGTCTTCACAAAAAACAAAAAACAACTGCAGCAATCAAAGGAGCAACAAAACATTTCTTATGACAAAGTTGAGCGTCGGACCGACTTGGATACACCTCTTAATCAGTTTTGAAAGAAATTGATTTTAAAGAATTTTCAAAAGGTTTACTTTGGATAGTTTCAATAAATGTTGAAGCCAGTTGGGAAAGTAATATACCAATTGTTATCTTCATTTTGTAGTTCTAAAACTAAAATACAAGAAGCGATTCTTATATTGTAGCTCGAACAGTGGCAAGAGATTATCGGGTTCGGACCATACCAAAAATTGAAAAAATTGACTGACAATTTGTTTCTTGGATTAGTACCTGATTGGGACTCTATGGACCTACCGAGTCCCATATTAGCCATAAAATCTTAATTTTTGACTCTTTCTGGATAACATCAAGCCACAGTATCTTATCTGGGCTTATAAGTTCAGAAAGTACTGTAGGGTGCTTGGCTTATTTAAGGTCTGCGTATTCGGGCGTCGAATATTCTCCTCCCTATGAGTTATCCTGGGTCCCTAATATTCACCTAGCAGTAATTGCCCTGTAAGAGCACAAAGGCCAATGCCTTCAATTGTCATCTACTTACACTCCCTCCTCGGTATTTTGTACCCAATTGAAACGAATATTCTTAGAGCCTAAGTCGCTATGAAAAAATACTCGGTTCTGCCCATGAAAAACTTTAAAGTAGAGATTTTTTTATCTCAGGGACTAAGCGCATTATTATAACCCATTGCATATTTCACTCCCTTTCAAGCCTTTAAGCTCCACGATAATTCTTTTTATTTGGAATGGTTCTAACTAATAACTGAAGGCGAGGTCCGAAAAACTACATTACCCCAGGATGCTGGGATTAACAGCATATATCTCATATATTTATTGCGAATCATGTTTTCAACGTTGATTTTAGGATCTCGAAACTAGAATTCGAGTTCCGAAAAAAAACATATCTCCAATATATGTACCTCTTTACAGAGTTTTTGAAATTGTATCAAGATATTTTTTTTTTATGTTGGATTCAGATTCTGCCCCCCAAAATAACGTATTGAACCTTTTTGTTTCACTGTGGACTTAAAAAACCTGAATTTTTCGAAACTCTTGTCTAGCTATTAAAATATTTTTAGGATGAATCTGAATTTGATTTCAATGAAAACTGCAGCAGCGCTTTGACATAACTTCAAAAACCTTTATAAAACGAGCTATTTTGGAGGCTTATGATTTTTGGGATATCGAATTCCTATTCCGGTTTCAAAACTCCAAAATATGTCGTTTTATGCGGTTTATTGTCGAAATCGGTTGTTCGGTGAGCTTTGGTATTAGATCATTGCCAAAATCCAACATGCCGCTTGAAAGAGTTTTCAATAAACCTTCGTTGGGTGTTTTAATTTTCTCAACTATATCTGACTATTCTATTTTCTTTTTAAATTAAACTCCCACAACTGAGAAGAGAGAATTAGCTTTATCCGTGAGTATCCAAAAGTACCAAAAAAAGAGATTAAATAATAGCGAAATTTAAATGAAGACCAAAAATTATAGTCACATTTATTTGAAGATCTCCAATTCGAATTTCTAGAAATTAGAGTTTGGTACAATTCCCTTAGAATTAAGTTAGTTCCTAAGTGAGTTTAGGTTTTAAAGTAAATTTTTTGCCATCTAAAAATATTTTAGAGATTTTTGTTTTAATATAATTTCTGAAAAATGCTAACAATATCCAAGTAGGAAAGGCTAAAAGCCTGAACTCTATATTTTATGTATTTTAAATGTCATAATTTATATGTCAAGTTTTTTGGGAATCAATAAGAAATAAAAAGGTGGCAAAAATTTTTCCAAGAATTGTAGAAAATATTATCTACAAAAAACAAAAATATTTTGCTCAGAAAACCATTCTTAAAAAAAAATCGCAAAGTAGGAAGCACTTTGTCGTAAAGGAGCCTGCAATACATAACTCTCAGCAGGCAGCTAAAGAATTGCATTCTGACAACCGATATTATAGACGAAATTATCGGACATCGATTTTTTAAAAATTAAAGGAATTTAATGCAACTCCTTACTTTTAAAGCATAGGAAACATTTTATTTTTCAAAAGTTAAGATATCTCATAAAATGTCAAAACAATCATTCATAATAAGATTTCACATATCATATTTCCTGTTTCCTTCAAGGTACTGGATCATCTATAGTGCTCGTGAGCACCATCACAACAGTAAGGATAATTTCCCCAACAATACCATAGTTTAATTTATTTTCTTCCGAAATTATTAATTTGATCAATCTTTTTCCCTTTTTATTCAAACTACAAAAAATTCCATCAAAAAAATTTCATAAAAATTTTCTGAAAACCAAACAGGAATCTCCCTTATGCATTCAATAAGGCCCTTCCAACTCCTGTTACCCAAATTCGTATAGACTTTATATACCCTTTTGCTCTCTCCTAACTGGTGTTAAAAGGGAGAACTTTTCATAAAGAAGTTGCTGCGATGTAGAGGCGTGGACGGGCACTTGGCTCACCGCACAGGAAATGTCTTGCAAGTGGACAAAACTTAGCAAGTTTTTCCGATTTTTCTTTTTCTTTTATTTTTGCTTTTTTTTTGTTTTTGTTGCGGTTGTGGTTTTTACTGTCGTTACTGCCTTTACTGTTGTTTTTACTGTTGCTGCTGAAAGAAATTGAGCTGCAGTTTTGGGTTTAAACTTTTCGTGTAAATTTTACCAACGCAAAACAGTTTGAAATGCACTGGCGAACAACAGCAAAAACAAAAATATATAGAATATATATATACAAAAATTTGCGCAAGAAATAGCTGAACGTTTTTGGGAGTTTTTTCCACTCTTTTTTTAGTGTTTTGTTTTGTCAACACACCGGAAATGCTCCAATTTTTGTAGCTAGCTGCGGAAATGCTCAGAAAAAAAAATGAAAAAGTAAAATAACACAAACTTGCTTACAAGGACGCAGCTCAACATGATGGCGGCTAGAGCCAACAACTAAATGCTAGCTACACTGAAAGAAAAAACGGTTGTTGTGCGGGAAAATGAAATATCGATATCTGGCAGATGCCTGAAGCTGCGATTTTTTGAATTCAGTGATTTTAATTCTCATAGAAATTTCGTTATCTTTATGGGATATTTTATAAAGTGAGGGTAATAAACTTCTAAAATATTTTATCGAATCATTCATAGATAAGCTGGTAAAACAATATTACATTCATTTTTTACACCCAATTCTTGGTCTAAAAACTAAGCCCAGGAAACTGATTACAGCCAAAAGAACAATAAATATTTCGTAGAATGGTTACTTAAATGCTTGGCCTAGTAGCACGAATAATCGTGTTCTAAAAATATTTATTTTTTATGTTTGTTCCAAATTTTAAGATCACGTCAAATTATGAATCGTTTTGTTATAATACCTAAGACATTGTATTGTATTTTCATATAAAAATTTTTGGAAATTTCCTAAAATTATTTTCAATTTGCAAAAAGTTT
>JBAMAX010003606.1:0-34221 GCA_037043745.1 Chymomyza amoena | reverse complement strand
AAGTAACCGAAAAAAGTTAAATTTTAACTTTCTTTTGTTATAAGAAAATTTTTCTAGATAGTTATAAGGTTGACAGTCTACTTTTGACTTTGATACTGTGACCAAAAGTCAAAATACAGCTAGCCATACTCGAAGGAAGCAATCCAATTAGTTCAAAGCTGAACAGCGATGCCAACTACTGGCCGCAAAAAGTATGCAGCACTTTTTCACTTTCTGCAGCTTAAAATTCACAAGCTGTTTTAGCAATAACTTGAATAAGTGGCAGGTTTTATGACATTTTTAATTTTGATTTTTCGGTGGTAGAATAATAGAATGGATATTTCGTGTTATACAAAGAAAAAGTGAGGTTAAAATTGAATGCAATGGCGGCGTGTATGTAGTATTCGAGTTCAGTTTTATTTAGAATGTAAGATTATTGAATTGCTTTAGTTTTATTTATTGTTTAGAATTATGTAGCGTAGCATGCAATTGAACTTTGATTTTTTTTAGTTATGTATTTCCATATATGTACATACATATGTACAATGAGCTTAACATTTATTTTGTACTCTTATTAAGCAATGTAATATGTTATTCAAAAAGGACTAACTACAATTAAAATAATTATAAACAGAAATTTGATTGCAGCTGGCTTACTTACATACAAAAAATTGTTGCTTTTTTGTTTTACGATTCTTTTCTATATGTGTGCTTCCAAACAATGGCTTCCATAGGCGCAGCTATTAAATTGCATTATTTCAGTTTGCCAAAATTTTTAAAATTTATTCAACTAGCTGAGATCTTTTTACTTCAAAATTTTACACACAATAGCACGCAAAAAAGTAGTCACTGCAACCGCGTATGGTAAAACAGTGTGACCATAAAATGTTTAACTTAAAAATACCCTGTTGAATGAGAATTTGGTATCAAAAGTTTGGAAAGCACTGTACTGCATTCAGAGTTGCTTTTATTTACGTAACAAAATGCGGTCTGTTTTTTCAATGCAGTTCTACGTTTATTGTTGCAAAATGAAATTCAAAGCAGTTTTGGACAGTCTCTTAATTTACATATATGTAAATATATATTGTAATTTTGAAATAGTAGACCAACTTTGATGAAACTACATATAGATATAAAGACTTACACTAAATTACATACACATAAATTTGGTGCCAATTTAAAACAAAAACCAAAAAAGTTTTTCTAGCTATAACAATTCTCAAGCAAAAATTCTATGACTATGAGCTTGCTGTAATGAACTAACATAAATGTTAATTTACAGAGCAGTTGCAGGCATAAGCAAAATGTTAATAAAACGCTCTTTTGAGACAGACGCAAAAAACGGAACTGCGCTTTGAGTGAGCTTCTTGTTGTTGGATCATGTGCAACTTTCGTTTTCGCTTCATAGCGGTTCTTCCGCTCTCTTGCGCTTTTGCTAACTGCGCAGTTTACTCACACAAAGAAATGTTTGGCTGTAGAGTTTGATTACAGCAGACATAAAATAGTGTGACCTTAACACATGGGATTATAATATGTACATAGACAAACGAATAAACTTCCTTAGGCGCAGCTATTAAATCGTACAATTTCCAATTTGCCAAAAATAAAAGCCTCGTGCTTCGAAAAAAAGTTAGGTTATAATTGGCTGCAATGGCGGCGTGCAACGAAGTGTATGTATTTGTTTGTATATGAATTTAGTTATTTTTTAGAATTTATAGTAGCTTGCAATTGAATTTTGGTTTTTATTTTTATTTATTGTTTAAAATTATGTATTTAAGAAAATCTTACCATAGGATTTTGGAAAATTTAAGCTATGTACATATATGCACACTTTATTTTATCACTTTATTGGATCACTTTTGAGGCACACCGTATATAAATATGTTATTGCGTCTTTTCGCTTGCTTTTTACTTCAACCGCGTTTGGTAAAACAGTGTGACCATAAAATTTTTAACTTAAAAATACCCTGTTAAATGAGAATTTGGTATCTGAAAGCACTGTACTGCATTCAGAGTTGCTTTTATTTAGGTAACAAAATGCGGTCTGTTTTTTCCATGCAGTTTTACGTTTATTATTGAATGATAAAATTCAAAGCAGTTTAGGACAGCCTCTCAATTTTCATATATGGTAGCTACGTGAAATAGTAGACCAATTTTAATTAAACTTTAAAGATATAAAAACTTACACTAAATTAAAGGTACATAAATTTGGTTGCAATATTTAAAAAAACAAAAAAAGTTTTTCTAACTAAAACTATACCCAAACAAAACTTCTATGACAACAGCTTGTTGTAATGAACTAACATAAATGTTAATTTACAGAGCAGTTGCAGGCATAAGCAAAATGTTAATAAACCATAGTGCACAGCCAAACTTTGTTGTTTTTTTAAGCCTACAAATAATGTTATAAGTTAATATCACTAAAATGTTGGCAGCTACTCAATTAAAGTTGCAGCGGAAATATATTTTAACTTTTTTTTTACTTGCGTTGTCCAAAAGAAGCATGCCAAATTATTGAGGTTATGTTTTTTGCACCGACACGCTTCTGAGAAGCAACAACTTATATACATACACATATGTAAGTGTTATGTATGCACAGCCATATTGCATGCACTTAAGTAAGTCTTTGTATAAGTAAGCAGCGCAGTAAGCAAAAGCGCACGAGAGAGCAAGAACCGTAATCAAGCAAAAATGCGTGAGAGATTTCACATACATGGACCGTGCTTGAACCGACTGCGCTGCGGCAGAATTTGCTGCAATAGCATCGCGTGTTATGTAAATTGAGAGGCTGGCCATCACTTTACTTATGTATTTCTATATATGTACATACATA
Organism: Chymomyza amoena; assembly: GCA_037043745.1. Classification (NCBI taxonomy): domain Eukaryota; kingdom Metazoa; phylum Arthropoda; class Insecta; order Diptera; family Drosophilidae; genus Chymomyza; species Chymomyza amoena. Next base: position 31,409 of record JBAMAX010003606.1, on the reverse strand, counting down.
TGTATGTACAATGAGATTAACATTTTGTTGTACTCTTATTTAGCAATATAATATGTTATTCAAAAGGACTAGCTACAATTAAAATAATTATAAACAGAAATTTGATTGCAGCTGGCATACTTACATACATACATATACAAAATTGTTGCTTTTTTGTATTAAGATTCTTTTCTAGATGTGTGCTTTCAAACAATGGCTTCCTTAGGCGCAGCTATTAAATCGTATATTTTCCAATTTGCCAAAATAGAACCTTGTGCTTCGAAAAAAAGTGAGGTTAAAATTGGCTGCAATGGCGGCTTGCAACGAAGTGTATGTAGTATGTATATGAATTAAGTTATTAGTTAGTTAGTTGCAGCCGAAATATATTTGAACATTTCATTTACTTGCGTTGTCCAAAAGAAGCATGCCAAATTATTGAGGCTATGTTTTTTGCACCGACACGCTTCTGAGAAGCAACAACTATGCATATATACAAGTGTGACGTATGTACACGCATATTGCATGTACTTAAGTAAGTCTTTGTATAAGTAAGCAGCGCAGTAAGCAAAAGCGCACGAGAGAGCAAGAACCGTAATCAAGCAAAATTGCGTGAGATATTTCACATACATATGTATGTATGTATATGGACCGTGCTTGAGCCGACTGCGCTGCGGCAGAGTTAGCTGCAATAGACTCGCGAGTTATGTAAATTGAGAAGCTGGCCATCACTTTTCTATATACATATGTATGTACATACACAATGAGATTAACATTTTTTGTACTCTTATTAAGCAATATAATATGTTATTCAAAAAGGACTAACTACAATTAAAATAATTATAAACAGAAATTTGATTGCAGCTGGCATACTTACATACATACATATACAAAATTGTTGCTTTTTTGTATTAAGATTCTTTTCTAGATGTGTGCTTTCAAACAATGGCTTCCTTAGGCGCAGCTATTAAATCGTATATTTTCCAATTTGCCAAAATTAAAACCTTGCGCTTCGAAAAAAAGTGAGGTTAAAATTGGCTGCAATGGCGGCTTGCAACGAAGTGTATTTAGTAAATGAATTTAGTTATTTTTTAGAATTTAGAGTAGCTTGCAATTGAACTTTGGTTTTTTTTGTATTGTTTAAAATTATGTATTTAGGAAAACCTCATTAGATTTTCAAAATTTAAGCTATATTTAATGCATATTTTAGTGTAAAATCAACTGCGGCACTATCACAAAAAGTATCACTGCAACAGCGTATGGTAAAACAGTGTGACCATAAAATGTTTAACTTAAAAATACCCTGTTGAATGAGAATTTGGTATCTGAAAGCACTGTACTGCATTCAGAGTTTCTTTTATTACGTAACAAAATGCGGTCTGTTTTTTCCATGTAGTTTTACGTTTATTATTGAATGATGAAATTCAAAGCAGTTTAGGACAGTCTCTTAATTTTCATATATGGTAGCTACGTGAAATAGTAGACCAATTTTAATTAAACTTTAGAGATATAAAAACTTACACTAAATTAAAGGTACATAAATTTGGTTGCAATATTTAAAAAAAAACAAATTCGCTTTTTAAAAAATTTCGTGTATTTGGTTACTGTTTACTATTGTTGTTAATTATTAAGTGTTAAGCACATTTAAATAAAATTTATCAGCATTTAAATTCATTTTATTTAATTTTTAAGTACCCGTACAGTAGCGCGTGACCGACTTAGACGCGTAATTTACTCGTTTCGATTGACTCTTTCACGCCCAGCTGTGACTGTGCTGCCAATCGGTCAGTTTTCAATAAGATTAATAATTTGCTGCGCGATCTATGCAGCAACGCGCATGTCTGGCAACGCTCGTAAAGAAAAATGCCACAAATAATCTCGCGTGTATTAGTGGTGGCAACGGTGCAGGTACCGTACAGAGAGCGTGCGCAGCTACACACAAGCGCAAGTTCAAATGCGTGTGTATTTTTTGCCGACCACTTTACATACATATACACATGCGTTTACTACACACAAAAAAATACCTAAAAAAACATAACTTGCATATACTGTGCACCTTTTCGCACCTAAGCAGTTTAGCTTCAGCCTTGCTTTTCAAACATTTTTTGTTGCCATCTTCTAAGTTCACTTTATTATACAATGGAGGCCAAAAGTATTTTGACATAAGAAAAATTAGACTGATTTGGTTATATCTCATAATTTATTTGATGAAAAATTTTAACAAAATTTTATAAGAAAGGTACTATATTTAGCTTACAAAAAACGGATAAATTGATTATTTTTAATGTAATGGTTTAGAAAATAAAAATTATTTTTCATAAATATTACTGGTCAAAAGTATTTTGACTATACACAACTCTTTAGGAAAATAAGAAAAAATACGATTTATTCCGCATAGGACAAAAAATTAATAAAATATAAATCCTCCTTTAACGTCTATGACCTTTTGCAAGCATACTGGCATTGATCTTACCAAATTTTGCAATGTTTCAAGTGAAATATCCTTCCAAAGGCCTTCGACTTCTGAAATTGTCTCCTGTCTTGTTCTTGTTAACTTTGGGCTTCAATTTCTTTTTATATAAGCCCATACGTTCTCTATTATGTTTAAATCAGGACTTTGAGGTGGCCAATCTAATGTATTTACTTCCACTTCTCTCAAAAAATTGGTTATCATGTTGGACTTGTGACATGGAGCATTATCCTGTTGCAAGATAAAAGATTGTCCAATGAGTCTATCACCAGAAGTGAATGCATGGTCATTTAAGATACGTAAATATTTATCTTGATTCATTGAACCATCGATTGGTATAAAATTACCCAAGCCATTAAAGCTCACACATCCCCAAAACATAACCGAGCCTCCACCATGTGGTACCCGTTCGCACACTGGCATCATTTTTTTTTCGAATATTCACGGGTAATCTACAATAAATTTTTTTTTTCGATCCATGGTATTCGAAAGAATAATAAGTCCATAATACGCGTTCCCAAAACGATATAGGCTTATTTATATGTAATTTAGCAAATTCTAAACGCTTAAGCTTATTTTTTGATGAAATTAAAGGAATTGAACGGGCTGCATAAGTAAAAAAATTAGCTTCTTTTAACCGTCTTTCAACTGTTTTTCGACTAATTGATATATTATATTGTTTATTGACTTCAATTGATGCCGCTTTAGGAGTCATTAAGACATCTTCCTTAAATTTTGCGAGCACAATGAGGTCCACTCTTGGTGTTGTTTTGTGTGGTCTTCCCGATCTGGATCTATTTTTTATAGAATTAGTTTTCTTTTGCTTGTTTATTTGATAATAAATTGTTTGTTTGGGCAATTTGTATAATTTGCTTAGATTTTCTACAGAAAAACCAGCATTATACTTTGTGACCATTTCATTTCGTACAAGATCTTCAATTTCACGTGTTTTACCCATTATTTAAAAAATAAAACAATAAAACTTTCATAATTATTTACAAAAATAAATGTTAGTCAGTTGGTTCGTTCGTGTGTGTCATCAGCAGTGCTGCCAATTTTTTTCCAGAAAAAAAAGCTGCTTCTGGATGGAAGCAACGGCAAAAAAATCTGCAAAATTTCAAAATAAAGCGTAAAAAAAAACGGTTTTTATGGTTATTTTTTTTTTGCTTTGTTTTATTTACAAGATTTTGAGCACGTCCTCTAACTCTTCACGACTAGCATCGGTTTCACAATCGTACGACATGTTCGTACCGATCATGCGTAGATAGATTGTAGGAACTTTATAGTCATAACAGCATTTGCCCAGTCTTCGCAAATCATATCTGTTTGTTATATTAAAATAAATAATGTATAAATCGGTATCATCCTTTGACTCACTATAAAATATTACCTTATGCTAAGAATACTGTTTATTATGCTTAGGCTCATTGAGTTTCTTAACTTGGATTTTACCAAGTTAAGCTGGCTAAATAAGCGCTCAACTTCCGTGTTGGACCATGGTAATAAAAACATTTGCAGTGCAACAGCTGCCAGTTCAAGGAATCTGAGAAACTTCATTCCAAAACTTTGTGCTGTCATTGACGTTTTCTCACTTAACCAGATTAATGTCATTGTACTGCCGCTCAATGTCTGCTATTCCGTCAACTTGGAGGTGTTCTAAAATTTCTGCAATTCCATTTTTTTTAGTAGACAGAATTTTGTCGACATCGATATTTAAAGTTTTGATTTTCTTCTCAAAATCATACCCTTGGTACATATCGGATTCGGCATATTCTTCCAAGTTTTCAACTTCAAATATGTCAATTTCCTTGTCAGGGGGACAATTAGCTTTTTTAATAAATTAATTGCAAACATTAAGTCATTTAGCAATTCTGTTGCATTTGTTTTATTGCTTTGAAAGCACTTATTAACTTTCTGCATGTCCGACAGAATTGGTTTTAAAAAAATTTAATATATGTATATAGGAGAAGAATATAGACTACTTACAGTAATTTATTTACCTAATTTGAAATGAATTCTTTTAACCATCGTATTTGAGGAACCCAAATCAAACTTATTGCTGGCTTGGCAACATTTTTGTTGCATGAACTTTAAATAATTACTGTATTGAAAAACAATGCTTTAACGTTCTTTAATAAGAAATTTATCAATTAATATTATTTATAAACACTCTGTAGCGTAAAAGTATCGATTAGAGCTTGCGTTCTCATTGCTGCTTCAAAGTTTTAAGTATATCGATTATTGAGCGCAGCATCTTTGTTTTAATCGACCTGCCAATTTTTGCACGTGGTGTTTTATTGCATTGGTATTTTATTAAAGTTGTGAGAAATACGTAAAAAAAGGCAAAAACAAAGTTATTCATAAATTCCAAGGTATGTAAAGTGTTTTATGTTTATTCCATAACAAGCCAGTTGAGCAGTCCGAAGAGTGGTACTTCATTTGTATCTAGCCAGCTCAGGCTACTTGCAAGAAAAAGGAAACTTTCCGAAAAAGTCAAAATAACGTGGAAAATTGGAAAATTTATTGCAGCCTGAAAGTCAACGTTGATTTGGCTGCAAACCACTTATAACTAAGAAATAATTTCAACTTGATAACCAAATGTATAAAAAAATAAACAAAATTTGTTAAACTAGGCAATGACTATTCCTAGACGCAGAACTTTCATATTCCTACAACACGCACCAAAAAATCAAAACTAAAAATGTAATCACAATCCTGGTCATAAAACCTGCAGCTTATTCAAGTTATTGCTAAAACAGCTTGTGAATTTTAAGCTGCAGAAAGTGAAAAAGTACTGCATACTTTTTGCGGCCAGTAGTTGGCATCACTGCTATGGACCACTGCTTACGAAACGCTGTTCTGCTTTGAACTACTTGGACTGCTTGCTTCGAGTATGGCTAGCTGTATTTTGACTTTTGGTCACAGTATCAAAGTCAAAAGTCTACGTCTCGATCCCAATGCATACATTGTCCAAATTGTATACCAAGGCATTGCTTTCCGCTGCTTTGGGCGAGAGAAATCGCAAAGGAGACGAATGATTTTTGTCTTTGCTACAACTTAGAGCTAATTGACAGATTTCATTTTAATCGCTCAGCGATTGGAGAGACTCACTTATCCCTTTTCCATAAGCATAAATCCACTTTACTGCGAAAATTTTCAGTTCCAATCAGCCAGGGTCTCAAGTTTGGGTACCGCCGTAGTCCACGAACTGCTCATCACCAAAGCTGCCAGAGTTGCATACCTGCTGGCTGCATTTCGCGCTCCGGAAAACTATTTCATGTACGGGTATACTGACGATCCAATATATTTTTGTGTTCGTAATGAATCTCGTCAAATCGTTTGGGTACCAGCTCTACTTTTTCATTACTATAGCGTTGTTCATCTGGTCCTTCGTCATTTTACCCCATTCTATAGCTTGTCCAGCTGCACGCTTGGCCATGTGACGTATCTGGGTTAGAGAGCTGCTGCTCTTTAGTAGCGAGAAGCTGTTCACCAACATTTTTGTTCCGTTTTGAATTATTGGCATTGGAAAAAAAAAATACTTTATAATTATTAGAAAAATTTCATTTTATTTTGATGTATTTTGTGGAACACAATTTCGTGTTGTTCGAGAGACGTTTAGAAATAAAATAAGCCGTATTTTTTTGACGTTATATCTTCATTGAAGGCATATCTTGGGGAATACCACAAAAGATCGTAAGAAGCAATTTGGAATTAGCGTAAATTCTCGCTACTGCATAAAAAGTTTCCTTGTCACCCACAAATAGCCCCTTTATAATTCAATGATGATCTGAAAGTATTTCATGGGCTTGCAAGTAGATCAAAGTTCATAGAAATTGTACACATGAATCCACAAATAGCAAACAAACCGTAAGATTCATAAAAACATATTTCAAATCTAAGCCGTGAGTAGACTAATTATCTTCAGTAAAGTAAAAAATTTTGGAATCAGTTTACTACAACCAGAGATATTTGCTGTTAAATAAAGGCACTTTTTTTTCTGATTACTGAAATGTTTTTTTTTTAATATTTGAATATCTCAAAGCCCGTTCCATGAAAAAATAAGTACTTGACTGCATTTTCTGCTGTAGCTTACTACGGCAATGACTAAAAAATGTTAGGTTGATTAGGAAAGGTTGGGCCTTAGCCGAACTATTCCGAAACCGCAGCACTCTCTTTCACTCTTTTCTTGAGATAGTCACACAAAAACGGATTTCCATTCCGTTGCTGCGATGTAGCTTGCAATTCTCATCGGACATTTAGATGCTAGCTCCGCTAGTATATGAAGGATGTTATTTCCTAGGAGCTTATTCTAACGTCTACTAAGAGCCCCACAAGTCAAAAAGAAGGGGTGTTCAACTGATTTAAGCAGCAGCTTGAAATTGGCCAAAGGCATAAGTATATCTTCTTGTTTTCCTTAGAGGTCGTGTCCTGTCTGGCCAATTCAACTGCTTTTTCATTGCCTAATATAATTTGGTGTACTGACATTCATTTGAGGCTAATAACAAATTGCTGTGCCATCTCTTGAATAGATTTGCGGATGTTGTTGACTGTTATCGCGTTGGAGGATTGGATGATAGTGCTCGAAGTGAATTTATGGCTGCAGATCAAAACCTCTTTAATGGCAAAGATCTCTGCTAGAAAAACTCTATACTTTTCGAGAGGTCGGTAAGACTTTTGCATATTTAGTTAGAGTAGATAGAAGCTCCATTAAGGGCTTATGGAAGTGCCATCCGAATAATAAACCTTACTTATGTTGTTTGGCAATGGCATTTTGGCTGATAATATTTTAGTTGAAGCATTCAGGAACTGTTGCAGAAACATTGGGTATTCCCTGCTGGAAACGACCAACAATGCACCATGAAATTGTTTGCGGCGATGACGTACTAAAATAACCCTGATGGTCTTTTCTGTCTGACGCTGTGCCAGAACTACCGTACAAGCTTGTTTGGCTTTGCCACTGATTTGCTGCCCTTTCTGGACCCAACCTTTGGTAGCCATATTTATAGTTTATTCGACTGCGATCATAAATCGTATTGTGAAAAACGAATAAAAATTACTTATCAAAAGTTATAATACTTTTTATTTATATATGGGGCTCTGGAATTCTGAACCAATTTAAAATTAGGGTTGAAAGATTATTCTGCGCATTGGCTTCTAAAATCTAAGTTCATGAACAATATGTGCGACTAGGTTAGGTTTGGCTAGGTTGTATAGGCAGCTCGGATAGTGACTGAGATCACCCAGAGACCATGAGGTCCATTGTGTTGCTTAATTGAAAGAATTGTAGAGGAGGATCAAAAACTGAAGGCATTCCAAATCCCGTAAGTTTCTCATGTTGCAGAACCTTTTTGAGAATTCAACGAAAGCAGCCAGAGCGGCTATGGGCACACAGGCTAGACTACCCAGATCCTCATAGATGGGTTTACCCAGAAACTGGGTTCGTCTTCTAAGATGCGCCGGGCAGTCGTATAGCAGGTGTTGGATGCTTTATGTCTCTTCCTCATCACCGCAGCTGCGGCATAAATTGTGATGGAGAACCTTACAACCTCTCAGCCATGGTGCAGTGCCTCGTTACAACGCCTACCACCATCCTAGTCTTGTTTTAATGGCGGCGCAGGAGTTCATATGTTCATATATTGGCCAGAGTGCTCAGGGGATGTGACAACAGGACACCATGTTCCATTTTCTTTCCGCCAGAGCTCTCGCCATCTTCCTGATTTCGGTACGACATCCTGTACCGGTCTTTTTATGTCTGTAACCACAAATATGTGGGGCTAACTGACAACTGCTTGGTTGAAAATATTTTTGATTCCACAAACTAATATAGGCTCCACTCCCACTGCCAAGAGGGAGGGCATCTCAAACATCTCCACACTCTCAACACTCCCCTTCACTTTTTCTAATTAAAACCCATTTCAAGTTAAACAATAACCAAACAAAAAGAGAGAGCCCTAAACAGATGGCTTATTTTGGGACAAGGCAAGCAGCCAATTGTTAAGATGTCTTACTTATAAAGATGCTTACATCCTGGCCACCTTACTCAGTTGTTGTTGATAAAATCTCAAGATGCATTCAAGTGTACTACATTCAGTTGTATATATTTAATTTTATTTATTTATTTTACTTTTTTCTCTACTGAACGCTGACAACTCCATGACACGTTTTGCACATTAGCCCAGTAAATAGTCGCAGGAAATACGAAAAAGGGACCTTGACTATCCATCGCTCAAGTATGTAATTAATCAACTGCCCAGAGCGAGAGAGCGCAGCTAAAGTACTAGCAAAAAGTATATATACAAATACAAATACAAATACACATACTATATACATTTATATAACAAACAAATCTGAGCCAAAAAAACAACAAAAAAAAGAATCAACTAACAGTAGAATTGCTAGCCAAACAAAAAATGAATTTAAAATACCCTTAGCGACAATTTAGTTGATGCTTTAAAATAAATTATGGCCCAGGAGCCATGCCAGTCTATACTATATAATATAATGCTTTGTAGGAGCCGTGATTTCTCCGGAAAAGTTGTGCAGCTTTCATATGCAGCTGAAAACGGAAATTGTGACTCGACTGAAGACTTTCTATATTTTTTTTTTATTTGTTTACTTGTTTGTTTGGCCTGAATAGAGAAAATAATACGAAAATGCAACAAGCTGGTAACAAGCCAGGGCAACATGGAAACCGACGCGATGCGTCGTCTAGAACGGCGGAACGGAGTTCCAGGAACTGCTCCAAAGATGGCAATGGCGGCGACGGCGGCAGCGACATCAATGGCATTGGCAATGGAAACGGCAATTGCATAATAAATGAAACATTTCAAACGATTCCAGCAGCAATAGTTGTAAAATTTATAGCCTTATTGCAAATTCCTACGCTTTTCAAATGGCGACAACGACAAAACTGCACAGTGGGATGCAAACACGAATTGGGTAACAAAAAAAATAATAAAAAACACTTAAGGTAATGTGCGTTACCAAAACAGAGTAACAATTGGAAGTATTGAGTATACAAAAAAAAAGCTGGTACCGAAAAGATTGCGCAAATAAAGGACAACTTCAACTCCGAAAAACTTTACGGTTCTACTTTCAGTCGTAACCTTTTAAATCACGCAAAATAAAGCGAAAATTATCGAAATCACGATCGCTTCAACTCCGAGAAATTGTACTTTTCCAACTTTCAGTCGCCTTAACCTCTAAATGAGATGAAATAAAGCGAAAATAACCGGAATCACGATCTCAACTTTAAATGATCATAACTTCCAAATGTTACCACGAAAATAAGCCAAATTCCCTTTAACTCCGAAAAATTTTACCGGTCCAAATTTCAGTCGTTTAAATACCTTTAACCTTTAAATACGACGAAATAAAGTGAAAATAATCGAAATCACCATCGCTACCAATCGGACTTAATATTTTGTCTCATTTTTAAATGAACATAAGTTCCAAAAAATAGAACGAAAATAAGTTAATTTCCTCATCACCTGAACTCCAAAAAAAAAAATTAAACAGATCCACTCATAGGTTGTCTTAACCTTTAAATGAGACGAAATAAAGCAAAAATAATCGAAATCACGATCAATACAAATAGTACCAAATTTTGTGTCTCATTTTTAAATGACCATAACTTCTAAAAGTAAGAACGAAAATAAGTTTACTTCATCACCTGAACTCCGAAAAGTTTTACCATTTCAACTTTCAGTTGCCATAACCTCTAAATGAGAGGAAATATAGCGAAAATAGGGGAAATCACGATAACTCATTTTTTAATGGTCATAACTTTCAAATTAGATTCGTGATCACTTCAAATCCGAAAAATCTTATCGTTCCAACTCTCAATCGCCAAAACTTCTAAATGAAACGAAATAATGCCAAAATAATCGGAATCACGATCACTACAAATAAGACCAAATTTTGTGTCTCATTTTTAAATGCCCAAAACTTCTAAATGAGATGAATTAGCGGGACAATAAATTAAATTCGTGATCATTTTCAAATAAATAAATGGTAATAAAAATTTTGCATATTAAAATTGAATTCGGACATAAAACGAAAACAGTGTGACCACAGATATAGATACAAAAATATAAGTCTTTACAAAATATTGTTAGCGACTCAAATTTTTCGTGAAATGCAATAGCAGTATCGAACATACAGTATCTATCGCAAAAGTTGCGATGTTCCCTTCGATATTACAGTCATCAACATTTTGCTTAAAACTATATAAATTGTTATCAGTTTGACGATATATCGGGCAACAAAATACCAGTTTGGAATATTCACTATCGATCGCAAATGTTTCGATGTTAAAAACATCCCTTCGATATTACAGTCATCAATATTTTGCTAGATACTACAAAAAGTGATATCAGTTTAATGATATATCGGGCAGCAAAATATCAGTTCTTTTCGATATGGCATTTCGAGTCGGTTCGATATAAGAGTAATCAAAATACAGCTTGGTGCTTTAAAAATTTATATCAGTTTGATGATATATCGAGCATCAAAATATCAGCTTTTTAGAATATTCACTATTGAGCGCAAAAGTTGCAATGTTCAAAATATCGCTTCTATATTAGTCATCAAAATTCAGCTCTATACTATAAAAGTTGATATTACTTTGACGATATATCAGGCAGCTAAATATCAGTTTGGTTCGATATTTCATATCAAGTATTCTTTTCGATTATATTTAAAATAGTATCATTAAAAAGTTCACCCATCAGAGATGATAGAGATGCGGTTAACTTCATATCTATACCTTTAAATAAATTTATAAAGTCAACTGAGTTTAGACTCCTCAAATAAACAAATAAATTAACTTTTTTTCTGCAAAAAGCTATAAAATCTCAAGCGTAAAAATTATGCTCGATACCGATACTATAAAAATAACTATCGACAATATTTGGAGCGTCAAAATACTAGTTTAGAATATTTAGTATCGACCCTAAAAGTTTCGATGATTAAAATATCGGCTCAATATCGCAATTGGGGTGCTGGTTTTTTAATTTATTTCCAACAAATAATTTTAGAAAATTTTTTCTGGAGCATCAAAATTAAGCTCGATACCGGTTCTAAAAAATATGATATATTAGCTCAACAATATATTTAGAATCGAAAACGTGTATCGTGAAGCGTCAAAATTAAGCTCGATAAAAATTGATATCAAAACGACGATTGAAATTCAAAAAGTAGTGTCGTATATTAAATATCGAACAATTTTTCGAATATCGGTTCAATATCGGTAGCAATATCGCATTTTGGATACTCATTTAAAAAAAGCTCGATTCCGCTTAAAAATTGAAATCAAATCGAGGAAATATGGGAAATCGAAATATTGCATTTTAAGTATCGATGCTAAGTAGCTTCGATTTTCACAAATATCAGTTTAATATCGGCACATTTTCTTACCATTTGTGCTGACAAAAAAATTTTTACTCAAACTCAATATGGGGAAAAAAATTAATTTTTTAGATGGACGATGTATTGACCATTAACAGTTGTAACAGTACAGTAACAACGCCTCTACGTTCCATGTTCAAAATATCGGTTCAATATCGCATTTGAGTCTTCTTTGCTTACAATTTTTATTCAACTGTTGTTCTACTTAAGTTATTTTTCGTCTGAAGCGACAAGATAAAGCTCGATACCGATACAATGCAAAATTATATCAGAAAATCGATTTATTAACAATCAAAAAGCAGTAACGTATATTCAGTATTACTACGTTCAATTTTCAAAATATTTGTTCAATATCAGCTCAAACGGCATTTTGGATCAGGCTAAAAAGAATTGATATCAGATCGGTAATATATCATAAGCCAAAAGATTCAATGTTCCAAATATCTATTCGATATGAGTGTTCGTATACATTTATTTCTAAAAATTATTAAATAAAATTTCACTATCGAAACTACAGTACCGGACCAAATGTTTTTAAGCTCCAAGTATCGGTTCGATATCGCATTTTAGCCCTTCGCTTATAAAATTCAACAATTATATTGTTAATATAAATATCGATAATAGATATCGCGCATTAAAATATCAGTTCGAGACGCATTTCTTGCACTCCGCTTAAATATTTTTTTATAGCTCAAGCGATACTCTAAAATTTGATACTAGATCCTCGATATATCGAGAAACAAAATATAAGGGTCAAAAAAAATTTGATATTGAATCGACATTGCATCTTATTCGTCCCACTGTGCGTTGCCGTCTGAGATGGTAACGCCGACATAGAGGTGACGTTGCTTGATGCTGTTCACCACAGCAGAGGAGCAGCCTGGAGCAGGAGCAGAGCGAGAGAGGAGAGCGGCAGCAACAGCAGCAATAATAAATTTTATAAAAGTCATTAATCTTTTTTGCACTTGTGTGTATGTGTTTTGTGTATCTGTGTGTGGATAACTCTGTGTGTGTATGTATGTGTGTTGGAGTAGCCGCCATTGGCCACGTTTGTAGCGTCTCTTCGCTGTTTTTGGTGGCGCTTGATTTCTTAGTTGGCAATAAAACAACGTAATAAGATGTTCCGACTGGCAACACTCTCTTCCTCTCTCCCTGCTCTCTCTTTCGTCTTCCATTTATATAGTCTGTGCCCCATCTGCATCAGGGGCCTGGCGCTGTGTGACGTCAGACAATCTTTGCTACTGCAATTTGATATATCTACATTTTTGTGTTCTTCGCAGACTTGAACTTTTTAATGTGGCTTGTTAGTAAAAGATTTTCAAGTAGCTGCAATAGAGCTTCCCACATACACAATGACTTGAGCAACTATTTGTGTGTACATATATGTATAAAGATATATCATCTATATATGTATGCATAACTTAAAGATGAAGACGAAGCTTAGAGCAGCATTGAGACATCAATGTCATCGTGTTTTGCTACGCTGCCATAAAATGCAAGCGATTCATCAACGTCGACACTGAAACAAGCCAAAGTTCAGAATAAAACAAAAACATCTAGCCGAGATGAAACAGAAACTGAAACTGAAGTTGAAGTTGAAGTTTTGAGCGCATCATTAGAATGACAACTCTTAAGTAGGTTCATAAAATGACGTAACTCTGTAAATAACTTAAATGGTTTGGAAGTGTCTTCCAACAAAAGTGGTAAATAAAGGCTTCGGGGCTATAAAGTTTTTTATTGTGATAACTTTAGCTAAAGTAAATAATTTTAATTGCGTAGCTCAACTAAACAAAAAGACTGTACTTTAAATTACCTACGAATTGTCGGAGCTGGCTTGTTTCTTTAAAGTTGTCTTCTTAAAGTCGTCATCTTGCAGTTTTCGTATTTCAGTCGTCATCTTACAATCGTCTTCACCCAGTCATCAGTCATCATCTTATAGTCGTCAACTTGGACGCCTCATCTTTTAATAGTTGTCTTAAAGTTGTCATGTTTCAGCCCTCATCTTGCAGTACTCATTTTTCAATCGACATCTTAAAGTCATTATTCTGCAGACGTCATCTTCCAGTCTTCATCTTTCAGGTGTCATCCACCTCTCGTCTTACCCTGTCATCATCTTCTAGTTGTCATCTTCCTGTCTTCGTTTTTAAATTATCATCCACCAGTCGTCATCTTGCAGTTTTTGTCTTTCAGTCGTCTTCACCCAGTCATCATCTTCCAGTTGACAACTTACACTCCTCATCTTTCAATCATCGTCTTAAAGTTGTCATCTCAGTCGTCATCTTGCAGTCCTCATCTTTTGATCGTCATCTTAAAGTCATCATCCTGCAGTCGTCATCTTTCAGTCTTTATGTTTCATCTATCATCTTCCAGTCATCATCATAAAGTCGTTATCTTGCAGTCGTCATCTTCTAGTCTTCATTTTTCAGTCGTCATCTTGCAGTCTTCTTCACCCAGCCATCATCTTCTAGCTGTCATTCTCCAATCGTCATCTTTCATTCATCATCTTGCAGTCGTCATACTCCAGTCGTCATCTCTCAGTCGCGATTTTCCAATCGTCCCCTTCTATTCGTCTTCACCCAGTCATCATCTTCTAGATTTCGTCTTCCAATCGTCATTTACTACTGTTTATCTTTCAATTGCCTACTTGCAGTCGTCACCTTCTAGACGTCTTCACCGAGTCATTATCTTTTAATTATCATCTTCCAGTCGTCATCTTATAGTTGTCATCTTCTAATTGCCATCTTCCAGTCGTCATCATATATTTGTCATCTTCCAGTCGCCATCTTTTAATTGTCAATTAAAGTCATCATCTTCCAGTTGTCGTCTTATAGTCGTCTCCCTCTAGACGTCTTCACCCAGTCATCATCTTCTAGTTGTCATCTTCAAGTCGTCATCTTCTAGTTGTAGTGTTGTAGTTGCCATCTTTTAATCGTCATCTTCCATATGTAATCTTTCAGTCGTCTTTATCCAGTCATCTTAACAGCCTTAGTTTAGAGTTTACCTAAAAGCTTTATCTTTTAGTAATTCATATTGAAGAAATATATTAACATCATCTCTTATAATTACGCTCTTCATCGTTGTAATAAGTAAGCCTTATGAGCTTCAAAAATCAGCCTTAGCTCAAAAAATGCCCAGCTGCATTTTACAACTCTTAAACAATATCTTAAATCTCGAAGAAATTATATGATCCAAAAAAGAAGATATTTATGAAGCGAAAAGAAATCTATTTCTCAAAGATGAGATGTAGAACAACGAAAAAATTTGAATTTTTTTTTTTGAATTATAAGCGACAGTCTACACAATCGTTATGGTAACTCATATACAACATCTTTTTAAATTAGAGATCTTCAGTGTTCGTCAAGAATTTAATATTATATTAGATCCATCATTTCAGTGTATATTCTGGCTTTGAGATAAAGGCGCTAGGGATGTTTTTAAAAGAAAAAGTCAACTTCAAAGTAAGTTATTACCCAACAGACTTCTTGAATCAGAGCTAGTATTAGCTGGTTATATTATAGAAACATTATACCTATTATTGCAACCATAAAAATCTCATTTAAAATCACTGTATTTCGGCGCCCTTGTGGTTGGCTGTGCAAATTTTGATTTTGCAAAAAAATTTAGCTGTATCCCAAATTTATATTTAATTTTATTCACTCGTGACATTTATAGCTTTCATTTCTGTTTATTTTAATAATCAAATAGAAATATTTGATTATTATACTCTATGCATGGGCCTCAGGGCATATTCGATAGGGCACTAGACAGCAGATTTAAAAGCTTCTTTTTATGTTAAAGGATCTTCGATTTTTTCTTTTGTAAGTATAGCCTGAAATTCGTGAATTGAAGAGCTTTCTGTCTAGAATAGAAAAAAATAAACCTTTACCTTCTTAAAAATTCTGCCAACTCTGCGTAAAAAGAAATCTTTACGTTCTTAATAATAAAGAATAAACGACCAAGGTTTTAATGTTTCAAAAGCATTTTTTCCATCCGTCATTTATTTTGCTATCACACTGCACATTATCAGAACAGCTAATATGACTGTTGGCGCCATCTAGCCGTCAAAAAAAATGGGCAGCACTGTTTGCTTACTAAGCTGCGGACCAACAAGCAAACATATTGCCGCTAAAACTGTGAGAATTATATTTTATATGAGGGTTTATGAAGTTTTGCTTGCTGCGTACTGGCGCTATAAAACACTTGAAAAACATTTGTATAATATATCAAATGAGATGTATATAACCCTAGTTTACAAATTTAAGAGTCATCGAGTGTTAGCTTCTGTAATAAATCCATACCAAAAAATCTCAAAAAAACAGTGTATAGTCTAGTCGTTATGCCAGAACTGGTTTTTAAATTATTTTCAACCAATACAGTAAATAGCAGATAGCAATGTTATGTATAATGCGAGCAATGTTTAATAATATGGACACACTGTCAACCACAGTTATATGCAAACACGCACAAACACACAGAATGCAGAACTAATCGTAATTTTATGAAATATTTCGCCATATTTAATTGCATTTCCTAACCTTAAAACCACATAAGTGTAATGCAATAATGCTGATAAATAAAACATACCGAAATAAAATAAACTCGATACATAACTGATTCTCGATACCATCGCAACCTTTAGTATTAAACATTTAATTGCTAGCGACTTATTCGCTTTTTTTCTCAACTCAACACTTAATTAAAGCTTAACCAACACTAATTCGTTACTTGGGTTTCAATGTCAGCAGAGCTGCCTCTTGGATAAATTAAAAGTCAATTTTCCAGCAAGTCTCTTGTCCTGATTACTCGACCCACTCATTGTTCATTAAATACTAGAATAGAAATTGTATCCAGAGGCTGATTAGATGCGCCAATCGAGCGAGTACAAAAGGACTAAACGATTTTCCAACATTTTTTCCAATCAAAAAAATAAGCAAGCCAAATACTAAACCAGGCAATGCATTCAATTTCATTTAATGGCACGCCTAAGCCCAACCCAATCCACCAATCCACCAATCCACCAATCCTCCAATCCTGCTCAATCCTCAATTGCATCTTTAGCTTGATACCGCACTCCATAGCAAATTAAAATGTTGCTTTGCTTTTCAATTGAAATAAATTTCTATTGCAGTGTACATCTGCAGGTGAAAGGGCAGCATCCGAGATGGCGCATAGCCAGAAGCCCAACTAAGTCACCCAGGAGACATGCTCCAGCAGCTTAATACGCGCTCTGACCTGCTTAGTGGACACCAATCCACAGGCCATCCATACTGGCCAGCCTGTCGCCTGTCTCCACCCCAAAAGGCGTCTTGGCCTTGGCCTATAGCCCATGGCCTCCACTCTCGTACCTCCTCTCACTGTCCACTTCGAGCATAATAAATTGTATAGCGTTTTAGTTTTGCACATAACTCATAATACAGATGCCTGCCACTGGCTTTGGTAGCCGGCTTCAGAGTCTCCGGACACGGCGCAGCCTGCAGTTGAAACGACTTCTAAATGGCTAAGAGCAACATAAAAAGTTCCACGCTTTACACAATTCGTTCTAGCCACAACAAAGCAAGAAGTTGTTGTGGCGCAACGAAGTTAAAATACTCTTAAAAACAGATTAGCAGTGTGCACTAGTTACTGGGTGACTACTGGTGGTGGGTCGAGTAATACTGCGTGTTTGCTCTGAGGAATCAAGTAGTCCGTAGACAGCTTATTTTTGACTTTTTAAAATATCTCACTTGGAAAAGTCGCGTACCAGTACTTTGGTATAAAATTATACTTTGTATATATTGCAGATATTCATCATATATCATTTCCTCCCCAGAAGTTGCCAGTTAACAGTCTTTTGTCAGCTCTAATATATATATACATTCTTTGCAGTGAAGTACCCCCAAAGACCAAATTCTGGATCCTCACCTGCCTGTAGTCATTTGAAGTGACTGTTTACTAGGCAAGTACTGTTGGTGGGTACTTTCGCTGGAGATGCGCTAAAAAAGCAGTTCTAACACAGATATAATGTATGGTAAAGCCCGCACTCTTCTTTGCATTTCCAGTTTTGAACTAGTTATTAGTTAAATACTTGTGGTGACTCATGTACAAGTGCGCTGGTATGTGCTCCTGATCAGCGTCTACTGATACTATATGAAAAAAAAAATTATTCTTGTTACAGATACCCCGACTATTTCTAACGTCAGCAGTTTCATACGAGTTTTTCGATCTCAGTAGTCCGACTGGCTACTAGCTAATTACTGGTAGTGGCTTAAGTACTTGTAAATATGGGCTGCTGGTCAGCGTCTTTTTGGTCTGTATACCGCCTATAGTAATACCTTGGTCAAAAATTTCCCGGAATTATACTGTGTGGTGCTTTAGTGACCCGATTTGATGTTTCTTTTTTTTTTAAATTGCCACATCTGTCATTGGCATTCCATTCTTACGCTAGCGCTGGATCCAATCATCGAACTATTTTTTATAATCAGATTGCGGACCATTAGAGCCATCTTCAATTTTTCGATGGACGCATTCCAAAAAGCAGTTTCTTGAATCGAACGAAGAGGAAATAATCGAATGGAGCCAAATGAGATAAATTCGGTGGCAGAAATCGACAGTTGTAAATCCACTGTTTACTAGGTAACTACAGGTGGTGAGTCGCGTACCAGTGCATTGGTATGTCTATAATTTGTGCCGATAATAGTTTACCCGTCTCGCTTCCTTCGTAAATTGCCATACGATTACGACGTACTGTATAGCTCGACTAGTTGCTTTGTAGTGGGTTGTGCACCAGTTCGTTGGAAGGGCATATTGGCGAGTAGCTTTTATAAGTTTTTGCTAATTAAAAGACTGTTCGACTATAGTATTTTGTTTACTAATTCTGACTTTCAAAATTTCCATTCATTTCTGATTTTGTTATTATGATAGATCCTAAATGTTTTTTATTCATATAGAATCAACTCGAATTACTTTATATGGTAAAAGGCGAAGAATTTAGATTAAGTGAGATTAGTTATAATCTAATAATACTTTATATTTATTTTTATATGGTATGCATTTCTCTAGTCAGAAATAATGCATTTTTTTAGCAATTTGTTTACAGCAAAGTCTGATTTTATGATACAAAATATTTGGGCTACCCGAACATTTAAGCCAATATGAAGAAACTGCGTATAAGAAACAAAAAATTTTCAACTTAAGCTCAAGGACGCCATCTTTTGTATTGCGTTACAAACTGGTTCAGCAAACTGTAATGCTTTTCGGTAGGCAAAGAGTATTCAAAGAAAAGGCGTTAATACAAAAATGTCGACTTATAACCGAATGGAAAGAACAGTTGCGCTTAAAAGCTTTGAATCAAGATCTAGTTGAATTGGTATGAAGTCCATAGAAATCAAAATGAAATGCACTTTTTAAAGCAGCTCAATTCCATATAAAGCTAAATTAGCAAAGGGCAAAGTTTATGGCTTAAACAAAAAGATAAGGATATTACTTTATTAATTAAAGTGTGATATGACTCTAAAGAAAATGTTGATGTTTAAAAGAAAATATGTCAATTCATTAAAGTATTTCATAAATTTGAAGTATAGTATTGACAGTTTGTGTGGGAAGAGAACGCAACATGGCTCTGACGCCATTTTTTTGTTGAAGTAAAATATATTATTATTAGTGAGCCCGGCAGACGTTGTCCTGCCCAAACTTTCTGAATAATCTTAGAGTGAATAAACATCGTAAGACTCCATAGTTAGCTTATCTGGAAAAATATTCGATTTTTAGACTAGTTTGCAGCTCGAATCAAACTTGCACCATTATTAATGGAATGTCTTTCACGTTCATAGCGATCTTCACGTTCCTGGGCAGTACGATTAGATTGATAATTAATTTGATTCGTTGCATTTCTTCCAATTGAAATACATTATTCATTGATCGATTAGGAGACGACATTCCCAATTTTCCTTAGGCTTTATTAGCCATCGCAAAGCAAAGATCTTCAATATGAATTAAAGCTTCATTATAATCTTCATTATAATTGACGTACTCGACACAGTGGCGTAGATAGGGGGGTCAGGGGGATCAATCCCCCCCTTTGGGTCTGAGAATTATAAGATGATAAAATCGAATTTTTTCCAGGCATGTGTTTTAATGTAAGCATAACATTTTTGAAGCGCCAATATTTATTTTGTCTCAATGTGCAATACTGCAATTAATGGTAAAACTTTCAAAATTGAAAAAGAAACACACATTTTTACGCGATGACTGTGCAGTACAGCACATTAAAGTTTCGAATGCCCGCGCTTCTAACGGACCGACCAATCATGTGACTCCCAAGTGATATCTCAGTCAGTCACAGTGCCTCTCAGTTTACTGCGTGCTGCGGCGCTGCATCAGCTGTATTATACAGCCTGTATATGATAGTTTCGGAGCAGTTTCGAGTATGCATTTCGTTTATATTCTCTTAAAATGAAGCGATTTCTAGTACCTGTAAAACCATTTTGCAATCCTCCAAAAACTGAAGACAATGAAGAAGCGCAATCATCTGTCGAAGCAGCCGTGAAAAAACCTCGGTATGCTGCATCGGGTAGTGAAAATACGGGCGATCAAAGCTCAAGTAGTGAAGGCAACAAAAACGTTAAACAACATAACCCTCATCCGCCTTATCGGAACGTAAATAAACACGACGGCGGAAATTTTATTGGCATCAGACTTAGTGAATCTCAGAGGCTGGACTTATTAACAAATGCCTGGGTTCCGCCGAAAAATTACTTTTTTCCATTGCTGCAAAAATTCGAAACTCGAAAATTAAAATTTTGTTACAAATGGTTTGATGAATTTTCCTGGCTTGCTTACTCAGAATTGCATCATGGTGCATTTGTATATAATCGTACGATGTACATATTTACAGGTAATGTTCTTGCCAAGCTAATGGTTGAAAATCTTCAAAATTTCGAACTGGATATTACTTTCTTGATCGGCCAAGGATTCGACGGGGCGAGGAATATGTCTGGTCAATATAATGGCGTTCAAGCAATTATACGTGACAATTTTGCGCCACATGCTTTATACGTTCACTGTGCCGCACATTCTTTGAATCTTGCTATATCTATCACCAGCAAGGTACCTGCCATCAGAGACTGCTTGAGCACCATAGAAATTGTTTACAATTTCTTCCATACACCTAAAAGAAGAGCTGTTCTAGAGAACACTATTGAACAATCTGATGAAACTCCAAGTGTGAAAACTGTGAAGAGATTGAATCTGACTCGATGGGTGTCAAAATATGAAGCCGTAGACGATTTTCATGAATTATTTCCGTTTGTCTACGAAACTCTTGACGAAATGAGAACCTCGGAAACTGACGCGAAAAATTTTGAAAATGCAATGGATTTGGAATTTTTGATCAGTCTACAGGTTATCAACGTGATTTACCAACTTTCTTTGCCTCTGAGTCGAGAATTTCAAAAGGTTGATTTAGACTTGGTCCAAGCTATGGATCTCGCCAAGGATTTACGCGATGAACTGAAAAGGATTCGAGCAGAAGCAGATACGTTTCCTGGAATTTTCGAAGCTGCAAAGAAAATTGCTGAAACATTGGACATTGAAATCAAACACAAACGAAAAGTGAGCAGACAAAAAAATCGAGCGAATCCTGAAGTTCAGAGTGCAGAAGATTACTTCCGTGTCACGGTGTTCAATCCATTTTTGGACTTCTACATCATGGATCTTGGCGAGAGATTTATCGATCACGAAAAAATATTAGAAGGGTTTTCGGCGCTCTTCAAGCATGATTTATCTGAAATCGACAAAGCAGCTGAGAAATTTATAGAAACTGTCTAGTTTTATCAAAAATTTCTTGATTCTGGGCCAACTGCTGTTCTCATCGAGTTGAAAATGTGGAAGAAGCATTTGATCCGTAAAGGCGACATCAAGCCTAACAATTCGTTGAAAGCGCTGGATGATTGTCCAGAAGAGAATTTCCCAAATATCAATATGTTGCTAAGAATATTAGCTACATTGCCAGTATCTACGTCTACTGCGGAACGTACATTCTCAAGTTTGAAACGGATAAAAACAATTCAAAGGAACACGATAAAAGAAGTGAGTTCATCATGTTCCATCTAAATGTTTGGATACTATCGAATATGCATCAATAATAACTCGAATTATTGTCTGATTTATCTATTATAGGACCGCTTGAATGGTTTGGCAGCTCTGGCAATGCATCGTGACATTGGAATCACAGCAGACGAAGTCATTGATGAATTAGCAAAAAAATCTCGAAAGCTTGAATTTCTTCTTCGGATAATAAGAGAATTTTTTTATAATGCAACTCATCAATGTGCAAAATGTGACCAATTTCTGTACACGACTGTGCAACGAGGATTATTATCGCAGTGTAAAATATAACTTACAAAAAAACAGGATATTATTCTGAGTCATATCCCCCCCCCATATCAAAAAGCTATCTACGCCACTGACTCGACACCAAATATCTTCTGATAAATAATCTTTATATTTTATCCACAATTCAGGAGATTTGATGAAAAACATATTGCCAAAATAATCGCAAACAGAACACTTATTTGATATGGATGAGCAGTAATAGCAGCATCTGCTAAAGTTCTGCTAAATCATTTTCCAACAAATTCAATTTTCGACATGCCACTCGATACGTTGCACACAATCAATGATTGAAACAATGTTATACCTTGAACATTGATTAACAACAATACCAGTTTTTGTATATATAGATGGCAATATACACACAAAAACAAATATTCACAAAAATTCATATATCTCCCTAACCAATTCACACAAACACGAAATAGGCTTAAAGCCTCCGTATTGACCACCTCTAACACACATTTAAAAATCAGATTTGAAATTCATTATTGCGCTCATGAGAATATCCATAACACGTGAAACATATGTAAGTTTCTTTAATATAATTATCAGTGGCGTAGCGTGCCTTGGCGGGGCCTCGTATAAAAACTTATTTGGGGGCCCCTAGGAAGGGTAAAGGTTTCCCAAAAAAAAAAGCATAAAATTACAAGAAATATTTATTTATTATAATTATACCTATGTATCACTATTTAACAAAAAACAAACAAATCAAATTATATGTACATTCTCCTTGCCTTTTTTCTGCAAACTGATTTATTAAATCATTTAAATCTGATGATGACTTAAGTTTTTCTAAAGTTTCTGCCTCTATAGATAATAGTGACAAGTCTGAGAGGCGTTCCTGTCCCATTGAACTCCATAAGTAATTTTTTATTAGTTTTAATTTCGAAAAACTTTATTCAGCAGTTGCGGTTGTAACTGGAAGGATCATGAATAAAAAGCATGCTGTTATTACCTACGGAAAACTGGATGCAAGACTATTGAATTCTATCAGCAATAACTCAATTAGTTCCTTAATCGAATGAATTTTTTGAATTTCAGATTTTAAGCATGTTCTAAGAGTCTTTAATTGGTCGTAAAGGTTAACTGAGATGTCATTAATGTATTTATCAGACAGTTTTTCGGAAGCGTTTAATAACTCTTCGTTTGAAAAAGACAGGAGTTTCTCCGGTTATAATATTTCGAACATACTACTCAGGTTGCGAAGACTCTGAAATCTTTGTTTAGTTTGTGAAATTAATATATCTAAATAGCAATAGTAAACATTGACTTTGAAATAAGATTCCGTGTCTAAAATTCTCTCATCTTGGGACAACTCTTCAAAAAACCGCTTCGTTATCTTTCGCCTTTTGTTTATAAAAACAGTTGTCACCTTCCACTCTTTTGCTAAATCTTTGGCCTCATTTAGTAAACTATTGAATGAATTTTCATTTCTTAATTCGCACAGTCTATTCAAAAGATTACTTAATAGAATAATAGTTTTTTGTAAGTCATTATTTTTATGCTGTAGAGCTTTAGAAACAGGGTTAATGATTTTAAATAGTGAAGAAAAAAATGTGACAAACACTAAGAAATCATAATTCTCTAAAATGTTAATTATATTTTTACATTCTTCACGTTCATTTTTTTTATTCGAAATTAAATTTAGTTGGTTCAAAGTTTTACCGAAAAGTCAAGCAAACGCAAAAGCCGGCCGGCGCAATAATAAAAACGCTCTCGAAAACTCTCATTCTCTCTTAAGAATCCCCTTTTCTAGATCTTAGACTTATTAAGAGACGGGGAAATCCCGCAGCCCACGAAAATAACCGATGTAGGGTGTTGCCAACATTTAAACGAGAAAACAAAATTTTTTTGTTTTTAATCTTGTCATTTCAGAAATAAAATAAAATAGTTTTTATTACTTTTTGCTTACGCACGTTGGGGGCCCTCGTGGTCCTTTTAATGGCAAGAACAACACTCGGCGTATTACATTTCATTTCCAAGAATTAAGTACTTTGATATTTAAAAGTTAATTAAATCATTATTTTAACTATGTTCTCTAAGATGCCTAAAACTAACCAAAACTATATAAAATATGAAACGAGTTTTAGCAAAAAAATATTCTTCACAAACATTGAGCAATTTGAGAAAAAATTTAATTGAATAAAAAAATAAAATTTACCTCAATTTTGAAATGTGTGAACACTGGCCCACTGCACATAGTCAAATATTTACTTAAATATTTTAATTATATGAAGCATGCAACGAATTGTAACAAAAAATATTCTCCAAAAACATTAAAAAATTTGATTGAATTTAAAATTTAATGTAGCTCAATTATGTAAAGTGTGGCAACACTGGCCCAAATGCAGCATATTCCATTTTGCACTCAGCCAAAAGTTAACCTGAAGCGCACTAATTTGGCTTTTAAAAACTTTTATCTGGTTTTAATCATTCCCAGTCAAGATTCCAGAAATGTATTTGTTAATTTTATTGCCAACAAGTCACAAAGATTAACGGCGGCACTTAAGATAACATTTAAACAGACAACTATAATAAAATAAAAAGTGCAGCCAATTAAAGCCACACGCTTTGGCACAAACTGTACTCACAATTTTATGCATTAATTAACTTTAGTTTATGACTCTAATCAGCATTTTCATTAGCATTAAATTTTCCACTGTCAAAGTCAAGGTAAGCTTTGTGCCACGCCCACGCCACCGCACCACCCCAAAAGAAAAAGATACAGGTGCAAGTATCTTATAAAGAAAATTAACTGCTTCACTTTTTGAAGCATTTATCAAACAATCAAGCAGCTGGAAAATCTCTTACGGCTGCTATTCTTCTATATCTTTTATGGCTTATTGCATTTAAATATGTTTCGTATTTTATATTTACGACGTTTTTCGCACTTGGAAAACCGGCTTATGCATAATGAAGAAATTTGCCAGTACTTGGCATCTTTTATGCCAGCTACAGTTTTCCCCGCTTCACTTTTTTCTTCTTTGTTACTCTGCATATTAGTTGCTGGGGAGTATATTGAGTTGATGAGTAAGTTTGTCACAATAGGAATTATGCTCCTTTGCAATATTTTAATAAATTTGAAAATTTATAAATTTATTAAAAAAAAATGGCGGACGTAAAGTCTGGCGCGGACGACTTTAGGATACCCTGTACCACTAGCTTGTAATAAAGTCCGATTTCTTCACAAAAATCCAAAAACATAATTTTTAAGCAAACATTTTTTTTTTTAACCGATCGTTCCGATGGGAGCTATATGATACAGTCAACCGATTTCAATAAAATTTGACACAGTGCTTAAATACCTTAAAAAAGATATGAATGCCAAATTTATTTCAAATATCTTTACAAACAAACAAAACACATCGAATTTTGTATAAAAATGTGTTTTTGGCCGATTGGTCCTATGGGAGCTATATGATCTAGTGAAACGATTTGGATTAAATTTAGTACAGTGCTTAGGAACTATAAAATACTCACGAATGTCAAATTTGGTCCCAATATCTTAATAAACAAACGAAACACAACAAATTTTGTTAAAAAATCGATTTTTTGGAAGATCGGACTTATGAGTTAGGTGATATAGCCAACCGATTATGTTCAAATTTGGCACATTGCTTAAGTGGTCTAAAAAATTCCAACGCCAAATCTGGTTAGGATATCTTTATTAAAAAACGAAATATAGCGAATTTTTCTTTAAAAAAGTTATTTTGGCCGATCGGTCCTATGGGAGCTATATGATATAGTCAACCGATTTTGATCAAATTTGGTACAGTGATTGGGAACTATAAAAAACTTTCGAATACCAAATTGGTTACGATATCTTCATAAACAAACGAATTATTCATCTAAAACGTTTTTTTTTTTGTCGAGGTCGTCTCAAACACCCCCATGGGAGCTATATAATTTATCCCCGATATCAAAAAAATAAAATAAACTTGGCTCCTATGGAATAATATGGGATCTAATGTGAAAGTTTGGTAGCTCTAGCTCTGACCATCTCTGAGATCTAGGCGTTCACACGGACGGACGGACAGACGGACATGGGTATATCGACTTCTCTATTCACCCTGATCATATTTTAGGTAACTTTGGGTGTCTCCGACGTCTTCTTCATATGCTACATATATTTTCGGCTTGCACAAACTTAATATACCCTTGGTACCATACGGTACAGGGTATAAAATATTTTTAATTCATATAAAATAAGAAAATTCGTATAGATATAAATCTAATATAATGGTTAAAAAAGCTGTTCCAAAATATATTTAACAATTTTTTCAGCGCATGCTAAAAACTTATTTCAAAAACGTGTCAAAACAATAACAAAAATATATTTTAACGAAAACAACAATAACGAAATTATATATGATGTCTTGATATGGACAACAACCCAACATCGACTTCTTTTTGGAATATAAATAATTATGTAATGAGTGTACGGAATAGCTCATGTCTATGGCATTGCATGTTCAAGCGTCCACCTACGTGCCTCTGCATCATGCTTAGCCCGATCATCCTTGTACTCCCAAGCCACATTGGTATCCAATGGGTCATCTGGATTTGGATTTGCTAATAGTACTTGCAGAGCTACCAATATACTCGACATGGTAACAGCCGGTGTCCATATATCGTCGCACACAGATCCATCTCGGTGTATATTACAATGATAAATACGTGTATCGAATATTACTGAGGGTGGCCTAAAAGGATATTGTTCTGTGAAGTACAGATGCAAGCGAAAAACGCCATCTGCATATGGCGTATCGGGTGGTCCAATAATTGAGCCTTTCCAGCAGAACATGTTGTCATCGGGTTCAAGAGAACAACCAACCAACGGTGTACGTCTAATTTGGAGCAACTCGGCTTGAAGCCTTCTGAATGCAGCGCGAGAACGATTTTCTGAAAGCGGCGTAGTCGTAGTACGGCCAATTGGTATGGTCGTGGAAACGCTAGCTGCTTGTGGAATGACTGCCGGAATAGCCACAGCGGCTGCAGCCAAATTTTCTGTACTAATATTTCCACGTTCAGAAGAAGAGTCTGCTGTTTCGGAAAGTCCGTATAGCATTCGACGGAGACGCTGACCGCGTCTGAAAGCAGCTACTACTACTGCAAAATTTATTGAGTCTACAGCTTCTTGTACTACGGAAACTCTCTCCTGCAATCGGCTAATACGTTGACTGCGACTGAGAGCTGCTACTGGAACTGCAGAATTTATATTGGCGCGTTCAACGAAAGAGTCTAATGCTTCTTGTACTACGGAATCTCTCTCCTGCATTCGGCGAAGACGTTGACTGCGACTAAGATCTGCTATTGCTTCTGCCGAATTTACAGGAGCAATATTGGCACGTTCAACGGAAGAGAGTTCTGCTTCTAGTACGGATTGACTGTGTCTGAAAGCTGCTATGGCTACTGCCGAATTTTCAGGACCAGTATTGGCATGTTCAAAGGAAGAAAAAGCTTCTGGTACTACAGAATTTCAATCCTGCATTCGGCGGATACGCTGGCTGCGTCGAATAGGCGGCATTTTGTGTCTATCGTTTGATGCGCTCAATTATATTCGAAAAATTACTTTAGTTACAAAATCGGAAGTTTTAATACAAAATATACTATTTCGTGCTTTCTCAGTTGTTATTGTATACAAAAAAAAAACAATTTTTTCACAATTAAAAAAAATTAAAAACTCTTTTAAATTAAATATATATTAATTAATTTTTATTAAATTTTTTTTAAGTGATTGCACCTAATCGATTTTATATAGATTTACGCAATACGGTTTCAAATAAACTTTTCAAAATGTCAAAAAAAAATATACATCATATATCATACAAAAAAACAAAAACATATTTAAAAATTTGATAGGCCAAAAATTTTTTTTTTAAGTGTCTTATGGACAACTTAGTTAAAAAATATGTTTATCACTTTAGGCAAAATTTAAAAAAAAAAGATATATGCGTTCAATTATTTTTTAATTATTTAAATATTCATTAATTTTGTCACAATTAAAAATAATTGAAAAACGCTTTTAAATAAAATAAATATGTAAAATATTTAAAAATTTGTATTTTTTGTATATAAATCGCATTGAAAGAAAGGATTGAATTACCTAATAATTATAAATTAATAAATAAATATATTTCATACAAAAATTCAATATTTAAATATTTTAAGTGCTAAAAATAAAAGCAAAATTTAAATGGTTTTATTGAATACTTAAAGTTTAAAGTAGGAAAAATGTTAGGCATTTTTTTTTTTATTTCTCAACATAATCTCCTCCAAGGCTGATACATTTCTCATAGCGGTGTTCTAGTCTAGTATTGCCATCTCTATAGACTGATTCGTCAAGCTCCTCAAAATACCCATTTACAGCTTCGATTACTTCTTTATTGTCAACAAATCTCTTACCGCCAAGACATTTTTTGAGGTTAGGGAACAGATAATAGTCACTCGGGGCTAGGTCTGGAGAGTAGGGAGGGTGCGGCATCAATTCAAGCTTCAGATCCTTGATTTTAGCCATCGCATCGTTTGACTTGTGCACTGGTGCGTTATCGTGATGAAACAAGATTCTTTTCTTCGCCAGATGAGGTCGTTTAATTTTCACCTCGTGGCTCAAACGTTGCAATAAGTCTGCGTAGTATTGACCAGTGATAGTTTTACCCATTTCAAGGTAATCAATGTATATAATACCTCTTGCATCCCAAAAAACAGTAGCCATAACCTTGTTCGCTGAAAAAATTGTTTTTGCCTTCTTTGGAGTTGGTTCCCCTGGTCCAATCCACTGTTTAGACTGTTCTTTGGTTTCAGGAGTGTAGTGGTGGACCCAAGTTTTGACAACGGTTATGAATCGACGCAAATATTCGCTTGGATTACGCTTATACAACGTCATATTGGGGGTAGAAATGATTTTTTCGAATTTCGAATTTTCAAGAAAAACACAGAGGCGTCTTGTTCAGTGTGCTCTCAAATCGAAACTTACATGGCGATCGGGCTGAAACTATAGCTACAAGCTATCTAAGGATGGTACTATAGAACGCCACCTCAAGGTAGGCCTAGTGGCGCCATCTCTTGGTCATGCCGGAAACTTATCAATCCACCCTCGTATTTCGTCTATCACAAGTCCACCAAAAACTATTGCTACACACAATCCATTGCCCTGCTCGTTTAATTGCAGTAGTTCTGGGTCGTTCACGAACGAACAAACAAAAAAGAACTATTCACTTAAAAGAACGAACTGAATAAGTTCAACTAGTGCATCGTTCTTTTTTAGTCACTTGTTCTTTGCTCGTTCTTATTCATTTATTGGTTCTTATTCAATTATTCGTTCTTATACTAATCTTTCTTCTTCTTATTTGTCGTTACTTTGCTTCTGTTTTGGTCTGCTTTATTGAATTTACATTATGAACTTAAAAATACAACGGCGAAAAAACGAACACCTGAACGAAAAGAGCTTCGTTTACTGAAAAATAAAACGAGTGAACTTGTTCAGTGAAATGAACTAGGTTCACCCAACTCTTATTCCATTAAAATTGTCAAAATCAGCTGGAGCCAGTGTGTACACTCGGCAATTATTGCCAATAAAAATCGCAATTACACCGTCACCGATAAAAGCTTCGATAAATTGTTTTGCAAAGCTGCTGCGATTACTATTGCTTTGCTATTCGCTTCACTTTTTTCTCCGCTGTCAAAAGTTTTTAATACAAGTTAAAAGAAAAAAAGCTGAAAAGTTTGTAAAACGAGTTAAAATGGCTTCGTCATCACGGTAATATACTTGATATAATGGAATAGCCTGGTCTATATGTTAATATGAATACAATTGAAATGCAGCTTCGACAATAACAAGGTGTGCTGCTATGCGCACCCTGAAGCCATACTAATAGAGGATTATCGCGCTGGTGACATGATTTGCCCGGAATGTGGTCTGGTTGTTGGCGATCGTGTCATTGATGTGGGCTCTGAATGGCGTACCTTTAGCAATGACATATAGTGGTGAAGATCCCAGTCGTCGTTGGTGGTCCAGAAAATCCTTTACTCAATGGTGGTGATTTGTCTACCGCAATTGGTCCAGGAACAGGTGCAGCATCGTTTGATGCATTCGGTGCACCCAAATACCAAAACCGACGCACGATGAGCAGCTCAGATCGCGCGCTTATAGCAGCATTCAAGGAGATATCATCTATGGCCGATCGTATTAATCTGCCAAAAACTCATAATCGACCGCGCAAATAATTTATTTAAGCAGGTGAGTAAGAGGATAAAGTTGAAATAAAATAATTAAATTAAAATTAAATTATACCATATCTTCCGCAGGTACATGATGGAAAGAATCTTAAGGGACGATCGAACGATGCCAAGGCATCTGCTTGCTTGTACATAGCTTGCCGTCAGGAAGGCGTTCCTCGCACCTTTGGCGAAATTTGCGCAGTAAGCAAGATTAGCAAGAAGGAAATTGTGATGCTTAAATTGACTCTTAAAGCCCTTGAGAGCGCGTGGATTTGATTACTACAGCAGACTTTATGTGCCGCTTCTGCACTAATCTAGGTAAATAATACGTTAGTAAGCCATAAGGATAATAGTCTGACTTTCTTCTTTCTACTTATTTGTAGATCTGGCCAACATGGTGCAGCGTGCTGCTACGCAGCGTAGCTAAGAAGGCAGTTGAACCGGATATTGTGCCTGGAAGGTCTCCTATATCAGTGGCAATGCTGCCATTTATATGGCCTCCCAAGCATCGGAAACTAGGCGCAGCCACAAAAGAAATTGGTGATATTGCCGGCGCTGCTGATACAACAATTCGCTAATCTTACAAGCCTATGTATCCACATGCTGTAAAACTGTTCCCAGAAGATTTTAAGTTTACTGTCACAATCGATCGACTGCCTCTAATGTAAAGACTTAACAAGCTGTAACGAGGCACTGGGAAATGATATCTGGAAAATTGGTGATCATAAGAGTATTGCAGCGAAAGGGGATGAAATAGATTTATATAAATAAATACAAATTTTTGAAAATATAAGAAAATTCACCTTTGATCACAGTAGTAAGCTTTACATTTCTGGTGTTATATCACCCACACTAGTCCAGCAAAGCATACCCTCTGTTCCAAACCTAGCTCTGGAGGTCCATTTGCCGGAACCAATTCTATTTTTGGTGTTTAGTGATTAAAGTAAATTCTGTCTCCGTG